>JAEQBH010009806.1:0-77773 GCA_016808115.1 Tetrastigma voinierianum
GCTAAAACTTCTTGGCACTAGGTCTTCTTCCATTGTTGTTTTTTTTTTTTTTTTTTTTTTTTTTTGGTACATAGGGCGTTTAGGTATGTGGACATAAATAAATGGGTGCGTTCTTATCCTTGTCTAGTTCGCTTCTTCCTAATAGGTGGGTTGAGCTTAAGTTTGGGGGTATCGGAACCTAGGCATATTCTGGAGGTCATCCACTATAAGCACATAGGGGTTTTGGGAGAGGCTATTGAACACCATGGGATTTGATGCACTAGTCGAGTTTCACTATCTCGTCAATTTACGAAAGTCAAATATCGTATGTCTTGATGAACATTGAGCAAAACATTGGGTATATGAGTCGGTCCAAAATTAGTCCCTATTTTCGGCATGTGCATCAACGTCTTACGTGTTAGAGGCATTATATCGTGTGTGTCACAATGCAGAAATTAGGTTCTTGCTTGAGGACAAGCAAACTAAGTTAGGAGTGTGATGAGTGCACAAAACACTCATATTATGCTCGCGTGGGTGATCCATTTTCTACATTTATTTTTAGAGTATTTTATAATTTTTGTGACTAGAATGCGAGTTGATGTCTTTGGTGAATGCAGGAGCATTGGGGTGAGAAGAGCAGCAACGGGAAGCAGATTTTGGAGCAAATGGGAACAAGGCGATGAAGTACCTGTCACGTCGCGACGTCCCCACGTCGCGACGTCCCCACGTCGCGACGCTTTTCATTTCGGATATTTTCAGATTTTAGAACAATGTTTTCTTTATTAAACAGTTTCATCTTTTCTTCCATTATGTTCTAGATCTCTTTCTAGGGTTATCAAACCACGTCATGTACAATGGATTAAGTTTGATCTTTCATGTTATTCGGTTGTTATTAATTTGTCACATCTACTCACACATACGCATTTCAATTTATATGTTAATGTCGTAATGTTAGCATGGTCGCCTTGGAAGTCAGGGTCGAGATGAGGGTATTCGGGGATCACGGAGTAAGTAGCCTTTGCTTGAGTTAGGTTAATAGAGATATTAGAACGAAGGTGGCATTTGAGGTTAGAACATTTAAGCATTTCGAATCTTAGAGTCGAGATAGAGATATACTCGATTCTATTCACGAGATAGGCGGATATACCTCGAGAGAGGATATCTCGTAGGCAAGATCACCTCGCCATTGACATATTACAAATATATTGAATAGCAATATCTTTAGAAAAGTAATCCATTAAACGTGATAGGGGGAGATTTAACCCTAGGCGCCAACACCATTAATTCACTAGAATCAATAGCTTAGTTGCAGTTTCCTTACTTAAATTTTACCCTAGAATCATTTATTCAGATATTTTCTGAAAAGCAAAACCTCTGTAGTCAATTCACCTTTCCCTGTGGATCGATATCCGTCCTTTAAGTACACTATATTACTTGGGGCTACGCGTGCACTTGCGCACATAGGCATTCATTATACACACCGTGTTTTCGGCCTGTCACAATCCCATCATATGTTTGATTCCATATCTATCCATGAGTTTTGCAAAAACTTTATTTGAAAAATGGCTTCCCTCATCACTAATGATTGTTCTGTGTGCTCCAAATCCGCTCAAAATATTTCTTTGTAAAAACCAACCACTGTGCTGCCATCATTTATGGGACAAGCTATTGCTTCCACCCATTTGGATACATAATCCACAACTAGGAGAATGTATAGATTTCCAAATGATGATGGGAAAGGTCCCATAAAGTCTATCCCCCATACATAAAAAATCTGCACCACCAGGATTCCTTGCAAGGACATTTCATTTGTTATGCTTACATTGCCCATTCTCTGACAATTATCACAATGTTTACCCATTCAAAATAGTCTTTGAATAGAGTAGGCCAATAAAAACTTGATTGGAGAATTTTTACATTTGTTCTTTCTCTATGAAATGTTGTCCATATGGTGAAGATGACATTTATCCTGTACCACCTTGTTACGTTGGAACACATCTCATTATGATCATATCACGCTCATTTCTAAAAAGTAGTGGGTCGTCGAATATAAAATACTGTATCAGTTCTCAATTTTCTTCTCTGCTGGTAGCTGAACTCAGGTGGCACAACTCCATAAGCTAAGTAATTCACAATGTCGACATCTTAGGGTGTTGGATGATAGCAAGCAACTTCTTATCAGGAAAATTTTCTGCTATTTAAGTTTCCTTTTCATTTTCAGCAATCTTTTCCAATCTAGAAAAGTGATCGGCTATCACATTGTCACTACCTTTCTTGTCTTTGATCTCTAGATCAAACTCTTGCAATAATAATACCCATCTGATCAGTCTTGGTTTGGCATCTTTCTTTGCCATCAGATATCTAATTGCAGCATGATCAGTGTGTATTATAACATGGGACCCTAATATGTAAGACCTGGATTTTTCACAAGCAAACACCATTTCTAGCATCTTCTTTTTTGTGGTAGAGTAGTTCTCTTGTGCCTCATTGAAGGTTTTGTTAGCATAGTATATGTGTAACACCCCAAATTATACCCTAACAGTTTTATAACATGTTTTGGGTATAATTAAAGGAAATGTAAAACCGGAATTAATATCCTAAGCAAGGGTAAAAGTGGAAATTATCCAAGTAGGATATATATGACATAAGAAGAATAGATTGGATGCAAAAATAGAAATTTCATAAGTTAAATTGAGAATATAAGAGAATAGAAGGACTTAATTGCAAAAATGAGAAAAGGATTTAAAAAGGCAAAGGCCAAACATGGCCTTAACAAAACATGGATAAGAGCATTTGGTCTCTCATTTTGAGAATAATAGATCAGAAGAAGAGGAGAAGGAAAAGAGAAAGAAGAGGAAGAGGAAGAGAAGAAGAAGAGAAGAGGAAGAATATGGAGGAGCAAAAAGGTATGGAACTATATGGAATTTCTAAAGTTTTGAATGGTTTTCCATACAATTGCATGGTTATTAGTTGTCCCCAAACCTAGGGTTTGTTAGGATTTCATCCTAACCAAAGAGGTATTGAAATTAGGGTTGGTAAAACTCTAAATGGCACAAGATGGTTATAGAATCCTCCCTTTTAGGTTGGATTCATGGTTTAAATGAAAGTAATTGAGTTAGGGTTTAGAACAAACCCTAACTAATCATCATGTTTGGTTTGTGTATGGGTCATAACCCATATTAGAGTTGTTTTGGGAGAAATTCATGGAAAATTTTGAAGAAAGACAATTATTGAAAGATGAATTGAGTATAATTGAGACTTCAAGATGAATATGAAATGATTTTGATGTGTGTATGAAGTATAGAGTTGGTTTGGGACGGAAAAATATGGAAAATGGGAGAAAAACACACGTGCAGGCATTTTTGGGGGACTTGTGGGGTACACCTAGAACTGTGCAGGTACGAGGTCTAGTCGAACTTGTACGGTCTGGAGTCGGACTTGTGCGTCTGGTCGGACTGTACCGGTACACTCGCTCCTATTTTGACCAGTTTTCGTATTTTAGCCATAACTTACTCATTTCTTATCCGATTTGAGTGATTCAAGTAGTTAATTAAAATAGACTTCAAGGAGAACCAAACATCTAGAAATAGGAATCGTCAAATTCTGATTCTAGGTGGCCCAAAAATTCACTCAAAGTGGGGCCATGTTCAAGCCAAATTGGTTCCAGTTTTGAACATAGAGTAGTCCCGGGTGTCTAGGTCATATCTTGAGTTTCGGTGCTCCGAATTGGGTGATTCCAATTGGAGAAGAACCCTTAGCACCTTATATTTAAATGAGTACAAAGACCTAGTGTCAAATATGAAGTTAAAACCCCCGAAAATGACAAAAGCCAGTGGCTGCTACAGGTGCTGCAAGTTGCTGATTTTCTTCACGGCTTGCAACTTGCATAATTCCTTCGTTAGGACTCCATTATAGGTATTCTTGGACTCTATGGAAAGCTCATTGAGTCTAGAATCTAACCATATGCTATTTAATGGCATTTGGTGCCCATATCTTGTCTAAAAACTGAATTGTTGTACCAAGTGTACTAATCGCTTGGTTAAAGTTAAATGAAATACATGGTAAGAAAGGATATAGATATGAACAAGAAATAGAGATATATGTAGATTTGATATGTAAAAGAGTATAGGTAAGAAAATACCTACGGGTATCAGGGAGGATTTTGTTCTTTACTGCGTGCGGGAAATAGAACTGATGCGATAAAGTACAAGTAAAATGTACAAGTATAGAAAGGTATAGGGATATGTCATAAGATAGCTATAAGTCATAAGATATGATAAGATATGATAGGATATGTCATAAGATATGATAGTTTAAAGTACACGAATGATAGGCACATATGAATATAAGATTATATGATGTGAACATATGATTGTCATACATAAAAGAATAGATGGAACATGATAGAAATATAGAAAGTATATGAATAGTTAAAGACATGACAGGAATACGTAAATGATATGAATATATGATAGACATACCGAAAGGAATAAGATGGAACATGCTAGGAACACATGATAGAAAGGCATAAATGATAAGAACGATAGAGATAAGCAAAAGATGACAAAGCATAGGAATGAGTACATGTACATGAATGATAGGTACATATATGAATATATGAATGAGTAAAAGCATACATGATAAAAATATAGAAAGTACATGAATAGCTAAATCATGATAGAAACACATAAAGGATATGATGCATAAATGATATAAGGAATATTGATTAAATGTCTCTATTACCACAACAATATATATGTATTGATATATGAATACAAGAGTGCATAGATGCATTCATGATATATGATAGGATTACATATAAGGTCTGAAGACAAAACTAAATGATAGAAAAAGATATGAATATATGTATTATAGAGAAATATGAGAACCATAATATGAAGCTACAGATATGAGAACGAATGTAGATTAAAGTAATGATAGTATATATTGCATAAGCAATTATGATAACAATAGTTATTCATGCTTATGAAATATGTACAGAAAATGTGATATGAAAAATATTTAGATTGTCTGCATAGAACCTAGTAGAGGGATAGATAGGCATGCATGGGGACACGATTCTTATGACATATGAATCTGAATACAAATATCGAGGCCCCGTTTGGGTCGATGACATAGATCCCGTTTGGATCACGGTGGCCCAGAAAGGATCACTACATAGTAAATGGCATAGGTCACTGTCTCGTACAGTGATGATACCTTCGGGTATATACGAGATAGAATCCTTTGTCTCGATACCGGTGATAGTACAGCCTTCGAATACATCTGATTAGAGATCATTGTCTTGTACGGTGATAGTACTTTGGTGCATATAGTTATTTCCACGTATCCTTCTAAGGTATTTGGACATGAAGCAAGGAAATGACATGTATAGAATATATGACATGATATGAGAAGCATAACCTTTGCTATGCGATGAAAATATAAACGATTCTGAAACGAGTAATGCTACCGAAGATGACCCGGTATATGAAAAGTACGAGTATATGAAGAAAAGTAAATGACAATTATACAAGTCACGAAATAAAATTAAGTGATGACACGAAATGTATATGACGGATAAAGTATATGAAAAGAATATAGAAAAGCCTGATATATGAATATCATATGAAAGTATAGTATATGACGATTATAAGATGAAAAGCATAGTATATGACTATCATATGAGAAAAGTGTAACGGAAAACGATTATATGAAATGAGCAGTACATGAATATGGGTATATGAAAATAGTACATGAGCGATCACATGAAGATATAGTATATAGAAAGATCTGAAAGTATAGTACGAAAAGGATATGAACAAGTAAAGTACGAGAAAGTAGAGAGAAAGAAGGTATATAGAAAAGTATAATTATATGAAAACACATGAAAACATATATGAAAACATATGATAGTATATGATGCCAAGTAGTAAAAGTATAAGTCTTATACTCTACGGAGATATGAAAGATTAGATAGGAAATTCGTGTCTGAAAAATAAAGATATGATATATGGAAATGGCTTTAAGCCAACACAAGAAAAGTACAAAAGTATACGAAAGCACAAAGTATATGATAGAATAAGAGTGTACAAATGTATCTGAAGTATATAAATAGCACATGGAATGCAATAAGTCATAGAACAGAAATATGAGAAGTATAGGAATACAGTAAAAGTATAGATAAAAGATTTGCTTAAGACATAGTACGATTAGCAGGAAAAAGGTTGACATGCAATAAGCATGTAAGATGATAAGTAATAAAGTTATATGAATATGTATAGTTATATGAAATACATATGTATAAGCTTGTAATGACCGATCGCCATTGGTGGTTGTCATTGCTTATGTTCCCACTAAAAGCGTAAAGCTTAGCGCCGGGGTGTTGTCCGTGTAGATGCCCAGAAGGAGGCTAGAGGACAGGACATTCCACATCAGCAAAGCAGGCCGACTCAGAGATAGGTGCTCACCAGCTCTGCTTCCGCAATCTCTGATGTTTTGTAATAGAAATTGTACATGTATAAGTAAATGGGACTCTGTATATGTGCATAGATTGTGATGGACACCACTCCAGTGGTATTTCTTTTGTATATGTAAAATGATTTTTGTTATTACAGAAATTGTTTATATACCCATAGGTACAGGTACAGCTCTGAGAAAGAACAGGTCAACGAGAGTCCCAGTACAGTATAGTATATAGAATAGATAGTATCGCGCCTCGGACTTCGGTTCGAATTAGCCAATCGGGTAGGATCGGGATCCGGTGGGTGTGACAATATGGCCTTGAATATGTTTCAGTTCTTTATCCCAATACAACTCCCATTGCAAAATCACTGCCATCACACATAATTTCAAATTCATTGTTCCAGTCAGGTATCACCATGATGGGTGCTGTAACTAATATGGATTTAATTTCATCAAATGCAGCTTTACATAATTCATCAAAATCAAATTTTGCATCCTTTTCCAACAGTCTACATAATGGGCTGGAGATTTTTGAGAAGTCCTTTATGAATCTTCTGTAAAAACCAGCATGTCTAGGTAAAATTCTTATCCCATTGATTGTTGTAGGTGGCAAGAGAGTTTTTATGATGACAACTTTTGCTTAGTCTACTTCTAATCCAGCTGCAGAAATCTTATGTCCCAAGACAATACCCTTTGTTACCATGAAATGGCATTTTTCCCAATTTAAGGCTAGATTCTTATCTTGACACCTTTGAAGTAATGTTTCCAAATTTTCCAAACAATTCTCATACACCTTTGAAAGGTGGCAGGAGCATTACATAATCCAAAATGCATCCTTCTAAAAGCAAAGGTGCCATAAGGACATGTAAATGTAGCTTTCTCCTGATCCTCTAGGGCTATAACAATCTAGTTATAACCAGAATATCCATCAAGAAAATAGTAATGGGAGTGTCCTGATAACATATCCAGCATTTGGTCTATGAAAGGTAGAGAAGAATGGTCCTTTACGGTATGATGTTGGATTTTTACGTAGTCTATACACACTCCATCCTGTCACAATTCTTGTAAGATCAATTCATTCTTCTCATTTATGATTACAGTGAATCCACCCTTCTTGGGAACCCACATAGACAAACCGTCGAGGATGTAAAGTGCATATATGGCTTGCATTCAGTATTTTAGTACTTCTTTTTCGGCTACTTCTTTCGTGTTTGGGTTGACCTTCTTTAATATAGAGGTTTTAGCATTCTCCTCTAAAAGGATATTGTGCATATAGATAGAAGGACTGAATTCCTTTCAGATCATCTATAGACCAAGCTATTGCTTTCTTGTATTTACTACGAGAATCTCGATAGTTTTGTTCTTGAAGCAGTCGATCAGTTGAAATGATGAGGCGCTTTGCTTTTACGGTTGCAAAAAACATCGTCGAATGTTAGGGCAATTCTTTTAGAAGATCCCAACCCTGCGAGTTTGTGTTTACTTGATAGCTTTCTCTTCATAAGCTGTTAGATTTTCTATACTACTTTCTTAATATTTGATCTTGCTTAACTTTTAATTAAATTTGGAGTTCATAAATTCAACTTCAAGATGCTCAAAATCTTACAAATTCATCATTCTCATTCATTGAACTACAAATTACAATAATTTATCGGTTGACAGATAGGAATTTTGTTTCTACAATCACATAGCATTAATAAGTTATGGTGTTTCAAGCGTGATTGAGATTGAAGTGCGCTATATTTCATCCACTGAGGGTCGGTTCTCCTTTCTTCATCGATCAAAGCTGCTCTGTGCTAAGAAAGACCTTCCTGGCGTAGTGGGACTTGTTTGTCTTCTTCTATATCAATTACTACAAAGTCCACTAGGAAAATGAATTTTCCCACTTTGATCAGCACATCTTCAAGAATGCCCTCAGGTTGGGCCAAGGTTATGTCTGCCATCTATAGAGTCATGGCTGTCGGAGTAAGCTCCCCCAAACTGAGTCTTTGAACCACAGATAAAGGCATCAAGTTGATGTTGACTTCAGAATCGCATAGTGCTTTTCCCATATCAGAATTCCCAATTTTGTAGGGTATAGTGAAACTGCTTGGATCCTGTATTTTCTCTGGTAAAGACTTTTGGATGGTTTGCACTACGGGTTCTTTGACAGGCTCACTACACTTATTACTTAATTTTACTGCTTTCTTCCTCAATATATCCTTCATGAATTTTTGCTTAGTGAGGCATTTTGAGTCAATGTACGAAAAAAAAGGGATATTGATCTCTATTTTCTTGAACATGTTCAAGAATCTGAGGAGTAATAATACAAGCTTTACCATACAACGGCCTCTAAGGGAATGGAACTTGGAGGATTGTAAGCTTTAACCTCTTCATTCTTCTTTAGATTTCCGCACTGACTTCTTTGCTCTTGCTGCATTTTTTGATGTTATCTTTCTTAATGACCACGACTTTCTTTGCTTCAATTCTTCTCAAATTTTAGTATGTTTCTCTTCCTGTTCCCTCATTTCTTCTTTCTTTCAGTTCTCTGCCACTTCTGAGAGTTACTGCCATGCAATCCTTCGGATTCTTACTTGTGTCACTTGGGAATAAATCCTTGGACCGATTCTGCATGGATAGGGCCAGCTGCCCTCCTTGAGTCTCCAGATTCTTCAAAGAGGCGTTGGTATTGGCCAGAAACACAGTTGTGTTTGCCTGGAATGCTACTAGCTTAGCAAACTTCTGCTCATGTATGTTTAGTAGCCTCTTGTTTTCCCTCATGAAAGCAAGCATCTTGTCCTCAAAGGAATTAGATCTCCTTTGAGGTTGGGCTTAAAGGAGTAGCTCCTATTGGCATTGAAGTACTATGCCTCCTCAACTTGATAGGAACTCTCATGGGTTGGTCCCTTATCAGCACTATTTCTTTTCTCTCCTTCATCTACTGTCCCCATTTCAAGTGTCGTGTGCATTCTTCTCTCATTGTTTCCAAGCTTGTTCATTAATGCATCAGCTTTAGCCTACGACAGTCATCGATCCTTCAGTCACCCTCCTTTAGTCTGTTGCTGCTCCCTGAAGCTTTAGATGGAGCTTTATAGTTGCATTTGGCAAGGTCTTCAATTAGATGACTTGCCTCCTCAACACTTTTTCTTTTGAAAACCCCACAACAGGCTGCATCTATTATACCCTTTGAAGCATAATTCATGGAATGGTAGAAAATGTCCATCTGAGTGGTCAGATCTATTCCATGCATAGGGCATTTTTTTAGTAGTCTCTTGTATCTCTCCTATGCATTGTATGGACTTTCATCCTCCCTCTGTTTGAAGACTATGATTTCTCCTATTCTTTCAGCAGTCAAAGTTGGGGGTAAAAAAAATCTGCTCAAATAGGCCTCACTTAAACTCTTCCCCGATTGTCGATCCAACAAGCAATATTTCAAGCATGTTGTTGCCACATCTCTTAGTGACAAGGTAAGGCTTCTCTTTGATCATACGGTCTTACCCCATTTAAGCAGTGTGTTAGCCATTCTCATAAATCTTCCCATATGTTCTTTTGGGTCTTCATTGGGATGCCCAGTAAACTGATGCTATTGTACCATTGTGATCAGAGCTAGCTTGAGTTCAAAATTGTTGACTTCTATGGTAGGCTGTGTCACAGGAGAATACTCATCTTGAATAACAAGCATCCAAAAGTCCTCCATCGTCATTTGCCTTTGAGGTCTATCTGCTTCTGCTTCTGCTTCTTATGGAATAGGTTCACTACTAAAAAATAACCCAGTTACCGACTAAAAAAATTGTGGTCAGAGTCAGTCTTGATAATCCCATTGACTAAGGTTTAGGGCATCAGGTCAAGGATCTTTCAACCTGAGCTCTACGGGTTTCACCGAACTTGAATGATTTGAGAATCCAGCACCTATAACTCGCAATACCTATCACCCATGTAGCGAGCACTAAGTCGGTGGCTCCCAACCAGAAAGTTGGCTCAGGGCACCAGGCTTTAAAGACTTTCGCCGTAGACCCCTCGGGCCGGAGTGCTCGGGTTTCAGGCAAGCGTGTGACTTTTCTCTCTCTTGCTGTACTCTTTTCTTTTGGAGGAGTCATTGGCCTTCTTTTTTTTAGGGAACTCTAACCTATTATAGGCCGTCAACGAAGCTAAGGCCAGTTTTGCAAAGTAAAGGGGTATGCAGCTTCTCAGCCTATGAACGAAAACTAATGTGCCATCCAGTATTGTGTGGCTGAATCATGAGTGGAAGACATTGGTTGATTACCGGGGTCTTCCAGGCGACGAACAACTCAATCACATGCATGGGACTAGTCTAGCATTGATGGCGATATCTGGTGTTTTCAACTTTTCAATTTACGGGAAGAGCGGAACACAAAATATAGGGAGTAAATGAGATGCAAGAAGTGTAGCAAAATAGAGTTGTATTATTATATATAATTGTGTATTTCACAAAATTTCAGTTTTGAAAAAAGTAAACAGGCCATTATCATACAAATATGGGCACTAAGCATGTGGTACAAGCAAAACTATAGTCAAAAGTATGAACATCACTTCCAACACTAACTCTCCCGGCAACGAGGGACGGAAAGTTAGTGGAGGAGTGGTATCGTCGATTGGTGGAGAATAATCATCCTCGGCTGGATGAAATTCGAGGTCTTTCTTTGGAGGTGTGGTGATGCTCACTGCGGTACTAAGCACATCAAGGAATCTGCGGGGGGCTGATGGTGGAGGGTTGATCTGGGGAGAAGGGATAGCTAAGGCTGGCTGGGGGCATGCGAGAGGCGGCGGGAGGCCCAAGTGGCTCTGGAGCTACAGGAGGATGGCCTGATTCTGTGCTACGGCAGCCTCGGTGCGAGTCATCCTTTCTGCAAGTATGGCTTGGGAAGCTGCAAATGAAGCTGTAGTGGTGGAGAATGTACTAACCGCCTCCATGATAGTCAGGAAGTCCCTGATGGAGAGGGTAATGTCTTCTTGGGGCGGTGCGGAGTTCTGTTGATTGCCCAATGGCCGATTAAGGCGAGGGGCGAAACTCTGGAGGGATAGGGCATCGAACTGAGAATGCTGGGGCTGAGCTATTAGACTATGGTCGGTGGGCGGAAGGGGTTGCAGTGGAGGAATTGATGAAGGCTGGGCCGAAGGCTCTCGGTGTCTTCGGCTATGGGGGCCAAGTCCCCTTGTGAACTATCGGCCGGCTCGTCGTCGATCCGGAGGAAGATGAAAGGCCACGAGCCTGGCAGCCACCGATTGGCGGTAAGGTGGCCTCACGGCCACGGTGACCCTCAATCGAGGCTCGGCCGGGGAGCAGATGTGCTCTGGCGCTGACATAAGTCGTGGAAATAGGAGGCATGGACTCGATGCGGGACAAACTCGGTGGACCACGTCTCGAAGTGAAATAAGGGCGTCATAATTAACTGACCGGGCTGAACCGGAAGCCCTCACGAGAATGCGATGATATAAAACCTTAAAAATAGCTCCTCTCCTCTGAACGATATGCTGGAGTGGAAACATATTAGACCTCACTATGTGGTATATCAAAAGCATACACTGCGAGAGGTGCTGCCTGAATAATATAGTCCCACCAGTATCGTCCATGGAGAGAAGCCGGACCATCTCCTTGGTCGAGGATGGAACCCCTTATCTATAGTCGGCTGCGTTAGCGCAGACCAGCAGCGAGATGGAAACCGCTAATGATGTCGAAGGCCCAAGTATCCTTGGCAGGCCCAGTCGATGGGGGAAAAAAGGCATCGCCGAGGAAGCCGTCGGGTTGGCCTTACGCCTAGACGTCATCGTATGATAAAACTCGATGACTACCCGAGGATAATAGAATTGACGCGGTGTCATGAACGACTCCATATGGTATCTCTGCACGAGGAGCATAGAGTCTCAGAGCTCCGGGTCCTCGGTGGAAAAACAAATCTTAGAGAAAATAGTAAACCTCTGCAAAAATCTCTCCCTCTGCGGAGTCAACATTCCCACGAGATGGAAGCTCGAGGGAAGAAAGGCCGCCTAATAATAGATGCAGGGGATAGGTCCGGGGCTTTGGCAATACCCTGATAAGGCGGTGAGGGTGGCGCCCGAGGTCTCGCAGTGGATGACTCCCCTAGGCCTGAAGTCCGGGCCTTCTTGGGCGGTGGGGCCCTGCAGTGCAGCTTAAGATGCGATGGAAGCGGGGCGGAGTGGGACGACTCGGGTGATATCTCCACAGGCGGGGGCCCGCGAGAGGAGGAGCCCTCGACATCGATGGCGGTAGTGCAGACTGACAAGCGGGCGGGAGGCGGCGGCGGAGCGGTTGGGCGCGCGGCGGCGGATTGGGGTCGGTGGCAGCGGGCTCTGGGGTGGAGGTGCCGGTGGGGGAGTGGAGCTGGCCAGCACCACGTGGCCTATAGGAATGAACCCCACAAGTCTTCGTCATTGTTGGGCTTGGAGGAGATCAAATTTGAGAGGGAGAAGGGAGTTTCAGAAACTGGGAGGTTGAAATATGAAATGGAAAATGAAGGAAAAAGGGGTTTATATAGGGGAGGAGGGGTAGGTGGGAAGACATGGATAATTAATGTCATTAGTGGCCATTAATTGGATGGTTAAAAAAAATTAAAGAAATTTATTGCATGAGCGTGAAACGAAGAGTTGCAGGCAAGCGGGGTGACGATGAACGGTGTGCGGTACGTGAAAATTTGCGGGTTGCGAAATTTCGCAGCAGAGCATTTGGTCGTTTAGGCCAAGTAGGTGTTCGAATCGACAAAATTTATATCTTAAGTTCCCTACTGCTTAGTAGCAAAGCTCTTTGCGATATAATTAACTCTAGAGATTCGAACCACGGGGATGGGTTTTCTTCATGTAAATGATTCTGATGAAGAAATTTAAAATGGTAATTTGGTTTTGGATTTTTTGGGTTTAGTAAAACCAATGAGAGGTATTGTTTGAAACTTGGAAATTTAAATACAATAAAATGTAAAAAAGAATTATGCTTGAAGTGTAAGGAATTTGTTGGATTTGGGTTCTAAAGATCAGGGGGTTCGGGTTCGTTTCCTCGCGTTGGGATGATGACATAGTCATTTCGACGGGATCTTCATTTAACTTTAAAAGCTAAACCCTATGATTTTCCTTTTGAAAAGCAGCATTCTGAGCATAAACGCTCCCCGTTAGTGAATGCCGTCTCGTAAATCTACCTACGGTGACAAATAGAGGGCAACTAATGAATCTCGGTTGATCACAGCAATAGCGTCAGACCTAAAGATTACCCAATCTTGGTCCATCGAGAATTTTACATTTAAGAGATTTAAACCTAGATTGAAAGAAATAGAACATAAATACCCATAAATACGTGCGTTAAAAAGCAGGGAATCATGAGTTACCTCAGATACTAGCGGCGGCCTCGTCTTCCAGGATAAAAGTGGTCCTGCCCTGACCATCACTCTGAGTTGTCATCCTCATAGGAGTGTTTGGTGGCCAGAAAAGGGAGAGAAAAAGGAAAGAAAATAGGAGAAAAGGAGGAAAAGCGGGAGGCTGGGCCTAAAGTTTATTTGCGCGAAGTCTCCCATAACGATTAATAAACAAATGGCTTATATAGCCACCAAGACAAGCGAAAATACCAAAAACAACAAAAGCATTTAACTGTTACAAGGACAAAATGGGAAGAAACCAAAATAAAATTGCAACAAAAACGGTCACGGCGTCAAACTGCAGGAGAGGTGAATAGTGGCTGAATTGTGAATAGTGCTACAGGATGAACAGTGCTCGCATGAACCAAATTTCACAGGTGCTCCAATTTCCTTGTTTTTTCTGTTCTTCTTTCCTTCTGGTCTCTGATCTGCAATGCTGATTTTGACTTGAATTCTTCGTGCATGGATCGACTCAACAATTTCGACATAAATAGCTTGTAAAAACTACAAAATTAGCCACAAAATGTGATCAGTAGAATAGTAGGGACCTTAATGTGCAAATTGGGTTAATTAGAATGATTAGTACACAAAAAGCACTCAAAACCTAAATAAATAGGGTTCAAAATAGCACTTTTAGGCACACTAATCACACTCCCAAGCCTACATTTACTGAGTCCTTAGTAATGAAAGAAGAAGAAAGAAAGAGCATACAAAACGATAACAAAATGATGTTGACAAAAATTATTATATTTCAAAAAGGTTGTGAATGAGTAATGCCTAACCCTTAATGAGAATCATCGAAACCCTTGCCCAATAACTATCTCGAGAGAATGAATGCCATACAAAATTGAGTATCAAAAGAGCCTTCCTCTTGGTGAATCAATAGAGACTTCCACCAGCACCTAAGTGTTTGTTTGATCGGTTCGACAATAAAAGCTGACACTCTCCCCCAGTCAAGCCACTACCTACACTTAGGACGCTAACCAACCTAAATAGATAGATCAGGACCCACTCTTATTCCACAACTCTTTTTGTGTTGTAGAGTGCAATCTTTGAAATCGACCTCACCAAAGTCCATTATAGCGGGGATCTCACAGGTGACTCCCGACTAACTGAGTTTAGGGCATCAAATTCAAAAGGATCTTCGACCGCTAACTCTCTGGGTTTCACGGACTCGAATGATTTGAGAAACTCCAGCACCTCTGACTTGCTAAGCTCCACCCATCCACCCATGTAGCGAGCAAATTCGGTGGCTCCCTGACCGGTTGGCTTAGGGCACCGGGCTTTGAGGCTTCAAGCCATACCCCTCGGGCCGGGTGCTTAGGTTTCAGGCGAAGCGTTGCAATTTTCTTCTTTTTCTTTTCTTTTATTTTGCTTTTTTCTTTTCTCTTCTTTTTATTTTGGAAGACACATTGGCCTTCTATTCATGGGGTCCTTAACCTATTAAAGGTGGTCAATGAAACTAGGGTAGGTTATTGCAAGGCTTAGGAGGCTAGGCAGTTTTTCAGGTTATTGAAGAAACCTAGTGTGCATTGTGTGTGGTTAGCTAAGGTGGAAGAAAAGGTCGGCAGTGAGAATTCAACTAATCATCCCTCTCGTTCATGGAACCAATCTAACATCAATAGGGTGGACAAAGTTTCAATTTTCAAACTACGGGCTAAACGAAAACAAAAAAAAAAAGTGGGTGCGATTTTTGAAAATTAAGTTGTATAGTATAACAACTTCCCCGGGAAAACCAGCGAACATCACAAAATGGGCTTGCTTAAAATAGTAAGCAAAAAACATAAATAAATTCCACTTCCTTCTCTAACTCCCCTGACCAAATGTCCACGGTAGTGCGATGGGGCTTGGATTGGAAAGTTCGAGATGGAAGTGCTACCTCCTTGATGAAATGTACTCGTTGTTGGATAGGATACTTCTCAAGCTTTCCACTAGGACCTTA
This sequence comes from Tetrastigma voinierianum, assembly GCA_016808115.1. Lineage (NCBI taxonomy): Eukaryota > Viridiplantae > Streptophyta > Magnoliopsida > Vitales > Vitaceae > Tetrastigma > Tetrastigma voinierianum. The sequence continues at coordinate 15,742 of JAEQBH010009806.1, forward strand.
TTCACTCCGTTTGGGCTTCAAATAAACAAGTTAGGAGAAGAAAAGAGAGGAAAAAAGTGACCAATTGGAGAATTTTGAAAATTACACCTTTATAATAATTTCAAAGTGTACTTTCTAGCTATATTTGGATTCTACACTCTCTAAGATTTCCAACAGTACCAAGAACGCCTAAAACGGAGTTCGGATGAGAAAATTATGATGAAAACAAAATTGGGCTGCGAAATTGAGGTAGGTTGCGAAAATTCGCACTGCGAATTTTTTTTTTTTGAAAAGTAAATAAAATAAAATAAAAATTATTTTCAAATACGATTTTTTTTTTTAAATTTTTGAAGACCTAATTTTAATTTTTTTTAATATATATATATATATATATATATATATATATATATATATATATATATATATATATATATATATATATATATATATATATATATCAAAACAAATGCAGGCTTGCCCTATAGTGGCTGAACAGTAGGAACAGTGCTCCTTGCAAAAATTTGCAAGGTTGTGAAGGCCCTGCAGGTGAGCTCTTTTAGACTTCTGTATAGTCTGACCCAAATTTGCAAAAACAAACACATAAAAAGTTAAAAAAATTACATAAAATTGAAAAATAAATTTGGAAACAAGATTAACTAAAAAATTAGAAAATCTAAGAAGAAAAATTAAAGAAATCAAAAATAAAATAAAATAAACTAAAATAAAATAAGAAAAATGAAAACAAAAGTGGAAATTTGATATACTGAGCAATTCCTTAAGCCTTTGGAGGCTGAGGTGGAGCTGATGGAGCTTGCGAAATCTGGGAGTCGGGTGTCGATATCGAACCGACACCCTACCATCCCGCATTTGTGCCATGCAGTGTGAGTAGTTGCCATCTTCTTTGAGGTAGTGACAAAGGTTTGAACAATGGCCACTAACTTCTTAAGGTTTTGTAGGGCAGGCAGTGTAAATGGGATGACCTTTGTTGTAGGTGTTTCAGGTGTTGCATGTGGTGCAGATGTAGGTAGGATGTGGACTGGCAGTGGGTTGTTTTTGGGTTGGGCAGTGGCACTTGGATCCAAATTTATGGGGTTTAGGTGAAGGATAAGCTTTTGGGGTTCCTCCCCTGCTTCCTTTCCTCTGCCTCCCCCTGCTTCCCTTGTTGGCAGTTCCTCAGGAGCCTCTATTAGTTTCTAGTAAATTCCTCTTGAAGAAGGCTGGCTGGGTTAGTGCGCTCACCCAAAATAATAGTGTCAGTGAGCACTCTCTCTCTGGATTTCCTTCCTCTTGATGATCATGCTGCTGGGCAAGCCTTGAAATTGATTTCTGCAGGTTGTCAAATTTTTGACCAATTTCACTTTGAAGCCCATCTACTTTTTGGTTCAGAGAGTTCTCCACAGTATGAATTTTTTGACTCAATTGGGCATTGAATATCTTCTGTTCTTCCACAACGTCATCCACCAGCTTGGTAAGGTTTAGTATTGCTCAAGCGACAAAATTAGCGTGGTGGTTGTGGTGGGCGAGGAATTGAAGCCTGAAGATGGGAATGTAGGAGGTGCATGAGTTGGGAACCTTGCGAGAAAGGTGCACTCATCCATAGAGGTTTACATGGTCCCTCATGGACTGTACACTCCTAGGAGTTTCTCTCAGAATACTCCTTTGTATTGTTCTCCTCTTCCATTTGATCACAGGTGGACCCTTTGGAGACAGCATGCAATCTACACGGTAGAAATAAGACCTTGACGACAGAAAAAAAAAAATCCTGCTTGTGACCCGCTTTTTGTTTTTGGTGAAAATGAAACAAATGAAAAACTGACAATAAAATATAAAACAAATTCACCAGTACTTGTGATGAGGATCACAAGCGTTCCACAGCTCGTCAAATTCACTTAGGCACCATCCCCGGCAACGACGCCATTTAATTCGTTTATGCCAAGTAGGTGTTCGGAATCAACAAAATTTATATCCTAGGATTCCTACTACTGATGTAACAAAGCTACTGCAGTATAGTGGCTCTAGGGTTGAACATAGGGATGGGTTTTCTTCGTGAGAGAAGAGTTATAGTGGATTGAAAATGGTGTTTTCTCGTTGGATTTTTTAGGGTTTGTGAAAAACAGTGTAGGTGAATGGTTGAAAAATGGAAATACCTTGAAGTAAAAGTTAGAGAATTCCTTGAGTCTCTCAAGCCCTTTGGCTTAGGGTTCTAAGTTAGCAGGCATGTCTCGGGTCTTTTTCCTCGCGTTGGGGAGCATGACATATAGTCATTTTCGAGAGCAGGATCTTCGTTTAACTAAAACTAAGCCTATGATTTTCCCTTACAGCGGCATTCTGAGCATAAACGCTCCGTGGTGACCCGTCTCATAAATCTACCCTACGGTGACAAATAGAGGGGCAACTAATGAATCTCGGTGGATCTAGCAATAAACATCCACGAAGGAACAACCTAGATTGAAAGAAATAGAACATAAATGCCATAAATGTGTCGTTAAAAAGAATGAGACCATCCATTACACCACAAACCTAGCCGGCCTCCTCTGGGATAAAAGTGGTCTAACCAACGATCCTGCGAGTTGTCATCCTCGGAGAAGTGTTTGGCTCAATAGAGAAAGGAAGAAAGGAAGAAAATGGGAGAAAAGGAAAAAACGGGGCTTGGGCCACAAAGTTTATTTCTTGCCAAAGTCTCCCATAACAGTGTATCCAAATGGCTTATATAGCCACCAAGACAAGCAAAAATACCAAAAACAACAAAAGCATTTAAACGTACAAGAAGGAATAAATGGGAGGCTAACCAAAAAAAAAAAATGCAACAAAAGCGGTCACGCGTAAAAGCTGCGGAGAGGTGGCGAGTGGGCGAGATTGTGAATAGTCTTTGCGGGATGAGCGATTGCTGGCGGGAACCAAATTTCGCAGGTGCTCCAATTTCCTTGTATTTTCTGCTCTTCTTTCCTTCTAGTCTATGATCTGCAATGCTGATTTTGACTCGAATTCTTCGTGCTTGGATTGACTCAAGAATTTCGACATAAATATCTTTCAAAAAATACAAAATTAGCCACAAAATGTGATCAATAGAATAGTAGGGACCTTAATGTGCAAATCGGGTTAATTAGAATGATTAGTACACAAAAAGCACTCAAAACCTATAATAAATAGAGTTCAAAATAGCACTTTTTGGAGCCTTGTCGAGACCTTCACATCGGTTATCGGTTGAGGAGGTTAGGGAGCGAGACATCCACAAAACATCATTCGGGTTGCGAGTATGGCCATTTCGAGTTCATAGTGATGCCTTCGGATTATGAAATGCACCAACTGACATTCATGGACCTTATGGATACAGTGTTCCGACCCTCTCTAGAATCAATTTGTGGTGATCTTTGTTGGCGACATCTTGATCTACTCGATCAGAGGAGGCATGAGGATCATTTGAGATTGTTCTCTGGGCCTCTAGTGCATCAGTTATATGCGAAGTTCAGTAAGTGTGAGTTTTAGCTTACTAAGGTGAGATTTTTAGGGCATATAATGTCAGCTTTGGGTGTCTCTGTGGATCCGGGGAAGGTCAAGGCAATTATGAGTTGGGAGAGAGTAAGTCTTTGAGATACATAGTTTCTTGGGATTAGCAGGATATTACAGGAGGTTCATTGAAGACTTCTCCCGACTAGTTGCACCTATGATGAGATTGACCCGGAAGGGCGTCAAGTTTGAGTGGGATGGCTTATGTGACGAGCATTCGATGAAAAAAAAATTGAATTCAGCTCCTGACTGATGCGTCCCAGAAAAAGGGACCGAGGTACTTGTATGTGCGGTGTGAAAGATGGTGGGATGTGTTTGATGCGTAGTCCGGGAGGTTGGCTTATGGTTTCTAGGCAAATTGAATAACCATGGTGAACTACACATGATGATATGGAGTTAGGCCTGGTCTTTACCTTAAAGATTTGGCTGGTAGAATTCGAGAGAAGGCGTGCGACTTTTCCAGATCTTTATGGAGTTGAGAACATTTATCTAGTAAGTCTTCCTTATTTTATTTTCTAGATTTCTGATGTAGATTCTTTAATTTTTCTTACAGTTTAGATGAACCTTGAAGAAGTCAGATTTAGATTTCACTCTCGTTCTTTAAAAAAAAAATAAAATAAAATAAGAATTGGTGGTGTCGTACTGAATTGCTTTGAGTATGAGATTGAAAAAAAAAAAGAAAAATGCTAGATATTCAAGATTTATTTTAAAAAAGCAAATGTTGGGGATAATTTTTGAAGAAAATAATAATAAACAAATAAGATAATTTGAAAAAACTAAATTTTTATAAATATATGTATTTGATAAGTATTAAAGATATATGTATTTTTGCGATAAATATTTTATTAAGAATATCCAATTAGGAAGTTTTAAGAATAAATAAGTAATGATGATAGTTTCCTTATTATTTTAGGAGAAATATTTCATTGAGGTGAAATTCTTCGGTTAAGCTCTTTCAAAGCTTTGAGTACTCCTTTGAGGTAGGGATGTTAATGTAGATCTTTAAAAAAGAAAATTGTTTGTTTACTTCATTTGAGGATGAAAAATTGTTTAAGCGAATTATATAATCTTGGTTTTTATGAAAAGTTTTACTTTTTTGTTATTTGATTATCCATGGATCGAATAGTAGTTTTCAATATGATTGTACTTTTTGAGATTTGTTTGTTTTATGAAAGGAAATGTGGAATATGATGTTTCATAATTTGAACTTTGAATGAAATATTTGACTCACAGTTGGATTCGGCCCTTGTCAAACGAGATAATAGTTGACACTATTAGGCCCTCGGTAGCGGGAATAATAGTTGACCTTTACATTCCTTGGTGGCGATGTAGTGAGTTGAACAACCTCTGGGGTTTAGGTTCAGAGTTACCATTTTAGTAGTGTTTGGTTGAGTCCACCTTAAAGGAGTGATTCGACTAACCACCCATTTGAAAGTCCCACGTAGTTGGGCTACCATTTGATATTGATGACCGAGAAAAGCCATATTTAAAATGTATTTGATTTTGGACTTGATATGAAAGTGTTTGAATCGAAATTTGATGATATGAAATTGTTTGGATCACATTTGATATGGCGATTTGAAATGGATGTGAGAATGTTTGGAAGTAAATTTTGTTGTTAATGTTCCAACATTTTGAATCTAAAAGTTTGAGTGAAAAGCATCTCTGTTATATGATTGAAAGCTTTTGATGCATGAAATGTATTAGTATTTCTTATTGAGCTTTAAGCTTGCTCCCGTTCAGTTGACATATTTTCGGTACTTTTGGTCTCGACGAGGAGTGAGTAGCCATTAGGGATACGTCATGGTACAGTTTGATTGTTTATGTTGGATCATGTTGAACTAATAAGTTCTTGTTTATGTGAAATGTTGGGTTTTGAAAGTTAATTGAGAGAGTCACTTGGATAATAAAACATTAGTTTTTATATTAAAGTCTGAGAGTTGGATTTGGGAGATCCAAATATTGTTATATTAAATGACTTTATATGACATTCTATAGAGTGAATTTGGATATTTAGATATAATTTTATCGGCATGGAAATTTTAAATTTGGAGAATTTATGAATTTAGAAAGTTGCGCATTACTTTGAACATGTGTTGGTAATTGGTAGTCGATTTACAAAGGAAGTTAGTGTCTTTCACATTTCAAACCTTAGGTTGAAGGCTTGAGGTGTGAATTGATAGTCATGCCCCTAAGTGGGTTTCTGGTACAGTGACATTTCCTCTGTTGTGTAGTCCTTTCTTTTTCCCTTTGAATGTTCCACATAGGCAGCTAAGAAAATTAAAATCAGTCCAATAATTGCTATGACTAGTACACATTTTTACATCTGATTATTGATTTTTTAAACAATAATGTTTTCATTCCACCCTGACAAATTTTCAATCTCAAACTTCTAGGATTTGGGTTCAACACTTGAGTATCATGCTTTAGAAATAAGAAAAAAATTTTATTAAAATAATCTTCTCACATTTTACAATTTTTAAAGAAAATCAAATTTAGTAAGTTAATTAAAAATTTCACTATAAAATTTTAAATCATTTAATTATTCATATTGATGAGTTAAAATAAATACAATGAACCCAAACACATGAATAGAAATAGTGATTGATTTTTAACATTATTTTCCTCCTTTCTGCTCTTCTTTATTTTCCACTAATATTTTCCATCAAATTTTGAAGAACCAATCATAGCAGGATTGTGGTCTCCTGGATTCTCGAGTGTTAGATGAGTCGGGACTTCACCGAGTTAAGCGCAACTGAAAACAAAAGGCAGCGGTGGTATTAGTGCCCCTCCGATAGTAAAGTCAACCTTCTAGAAGACTTAGAGTTTTAACAATAGTAGCCTCGTGAGAATCTATACCTTTGTTGGTGTGACTTGCTTCTCTTTTTATGGAGGGAGGAAGAGGATAGTCTTTTTTGGGTAGTGGGCTGATTTCTTCCCATAATCTCGAGGGAAGATGGCACAGCGGCAGCCCAATAGGGGTGTCAGTTGACAACTGAATCAACCGCGGAAAATCTATCGCCTCGCATCTAGATTATTACTAGTAAAAATGGCCTCTTGAGCCCATACACGATACTCACCCAAAATCCACGAATATATTCAATGAGTGAAGTTATTACATTACTCTTAATACAAACACATATTAAAATTTACAATTCTAATACATGTTATACAAAAAAAAAAACATCAAGCCAGCAAACTTTGAAATCGACCTCTAGGATGGCGTCTCCTCGACGCTCCTGTACTGAAATAATATTCCCTCGTAGGTGAGCTATTGCACAGTAGTGGAATTACTAAATGGGTTATTCCCCACTCCGGAAGAGTGCATATGCAATGATCAAAATGTAAACACACATCAAAGTAAATTCGTGATCCTCCTTGGAATGTCTAAATGACTGACCCGTATCCACAGTCCTCATCGACTCTCACACTTTGCACAAGCCATGTAGAGAAAACACCATTTTCAAAAAAATCTTGTTGTTCTCGAAAAATACCTCTTAGAATTTCGGTAAAAATATGGGACTACCCTCAGGGGCAAATGTGTTGGAGAACCTTCGAAAATACATGGGCTCCTCAGAGCGTGTAGTGTAGGACCATCTCCCGACCTGATTCTCAGTCATTCATTGAGATTCAACTATGAAGGCCGTGTTCGTTTTCTGCTTATTTCGTATCATGCACTCACACCTAATTCCTAGGTTACCTCGGTGCATATGATATGCATTATGCCATTTCAACCATTTTTATACCAATATATCAAATATGCATATATTCTCAAATTTACAATCACACCACATGTAATTCAATTTTTGATTCTTGACACCCAGGAATTAGCTCATGGGGCTAAACACACTCCATTTCAGTGGCACCTTTTGCAATTCTCATTCAACATAATTGTGACATCATGTTAACACATCAAGCTTATACATTAACCTATTAATTCCCACACAACTCAGGCCATTCCTTCAAAACTAATTTCAATGCCAAAACACATGGACGTTTATAGTCCATTTCATCTATTGGGGTTTTTCGGTCACAAAACAAAACAGTAAATTTGTCAGTAGGCTGACCCACCCATCGACATATGGGTTCTTCTTTGGAACCAAATTCCATGGCCATTTAGGCCTGTCCCCAATAAAAACACGATTTATTATAATTACACCACAACTGAAACAGTCCATACAACATCCTGACCATCCCAAGCCGCTCAAAATTTCCGCTTCTGTTGAATTTGGGACCGATCGGCATTACTAAATGGCCTCGAATCAACAACCATTAACAATTACTTAAATCGAGTAATAGTAGGAGAAAACCCTGCCTCGCGGGTTGTCTAAACTCCCAGGCCGGTGCCAGCGTAGTATAGCCGCGTGGGTAACTCCTTCTTGGCGGGAAGAAATCACGTGATCCCGATCGGTAGGGATCTTGAAAGAAGTTAGGCAGCCTCTATAAAAAATGAAACTAGCCTTTGCATCCACATTTACTCATCACGCACGTTTTGGTCTTTCTCTTTTGGAAAGATCATCATATTGGCTCTTTTGTCCTTCAATATCATTAACAATTCAGATGTCTCATCCGTAATCTTAAAATCTTGGTTTTGACACTTGGCACTATCTCGATACATCAGTTTAAAACCTCTCTCACTCTTGCAATATGTGTCACAAGAATTACAAGTATTGGGTGACTTTTGGCTCACATCACATGTCTCGAGCCGTTTTAAACGCCCAGTACTCGATGCCTCGAAAAACATGAAATTCGATTGTCTTGGAATTCGATGAAATTAAACGTGTTAAACACATTTCGCGAGGCGATTCGGCGGTGAAGTAAAATTTCGATAATCAAGATCGAAATTTTCATATTTTACCAGTACAATTTATACTTTGAGAAGAAAGTGCATTTTCTCGGGTCTTTATTCTCCTCCTTAAAAATAATTGATCTCCGAATTCCATACACATACACATCGACCACGTTACTCTGTAACATTCTTTGACTCGAAACATTATGGGCAATAGCTTGACTGAGTCAGTACTAATAATTGATGAAACGTAAACTCATAATATCGAGAATGACATCGCTTTTCAATGTACCTACCACTTTGGGAGTCACCATGGCAGATCTTTGGATCACGACAAGTCTGGCACATCTTACAGCTCTACTTTAAGATTAGGAAGAAATCTCTCTAAATCTCTCTAAAGGCCCACCGACCTCAAACCGATCTATCACGCCTGATTTCAAACAATGATGAACATGATCTGAAAATATTAAGGTATAAGCATTTGCCAAGCATGACTGATCTGCATGTTCAGCCTCAGCGCCGACAACCTAGTTGCACCCTGGATATAGACATAGGCCTGGGCTTTGCGCTGAGCTGAGCCCATACTTTGGCCCCTCATTTACCCTTGTAATCTTATATGGGAGTTGGCATATACCTGAGCTGAAACTAGTTCCTCGACCATAATTACAGGTGTGGTGAGATGAATTGCACCTCTCAGTCTGCTAGCTAACTAACAAACATGTTTGATAAATGGGATCACATATACGGGGAGGCGATCAGTCTTATAATAATAAGGCTCTTGGCAATGGTGCTTTTCATCACTTTTTGTTTGGCCATCTATGTAGTCCCAGTAGGATGGTGAAATTAAACTCTGGAACCTCGTGAGTAAACTATGGAAGCTAACCACAACAGAAGAAGGCTGAGTCTCCTTCCTCTTGTTTTTAGCACTCCATAATTACGAGTTCTTGGGCATCTGGTCTCTCTCTATGGTGAAGAGCTAATCGACCATGAGTCCATCAATAAGTAAGGGTGGAAGTCTACTATCTGCAGTGGACAACTTTGATCCCATTCTCTCAGGTCTCTAACCTTGGCCCATATGTGTGTAATCATCGACAAGGCAGAGTTTGGCTGTGGATCAACCATATGATACATCAAAGGTCATGATCACATGCTTTGGCTCAAAGGACTCTAAGCCTTAGTATGCCGCGTTATCTAAAAATACCCATGAGCGACTCACGGAACTCTTGCCCGTATCTGTTTGCCTCGGTCTAGAGGTCTTGTATTCCACCGTATGGGCTAGCTCTAATTTGAATCTGACTAGTCTAATCTGATGATGCCAGGTGTCAGCCTCTAACACCGCCTCTCTTGCATGAACCAAGCTGGTACACCACCACTGGATCTCCCCCACTGTGAATGTGGGAGGATTGATCTCTCATCCTAAACCCTCTAGAGGTTCTTTCGGTTCTCACGACTACTTATGCTTCTTTGTCATGAGCAGCATGACCCCTCAGCTGGGTAAGCCTCTTGTTGGTACTCAGTGGTCACGACAAGATGCCCAGTGACATACTCTGTGATCTTACCTCGACTAGCCTAATCTGATGAGTCAAGTGTACGATTCATTCATCAAACATCTCCAGGGCACTAAACCGCGACCGCGGGACCTGTTCTACAGAAGAACGGCTGTACGCCATTCTTCATTTGCGACTGATAATGACGATCAAACCGCATTAAACATTTTGGCGGCAAATTATTTTGTTAAACTGCAAAAGTTTTATTGACTGCGGCATATATTTTGGTATATTTTCAGAGAAAAATTTTATTAAACGATGTTATGACGATTAGTCCGACGTTTACATTGGTCAAACCGGGTTGATGCGGTGCGGTTCATTTTTTGCGCGCAGCAATAGCTGACTATCGAACGCGACTGTGCGTTGAGTCTGTTCATTAGGAATTCATGTGTGTATATCGGCCGACGCAATGGCCCGTGGTGCCAGATCCGTAATATGTGACCTGTGTTCTTGGCGATGCATGATGCGTCTTGAGTAATGACGCATAATGCGTGCAACCTAATTATTTCGCCATAACCGCATCACGATACAGCGGTGTGTGTGGCCTCCTTCGACCATGGCGACCTTCCGCGCAAATCGCATTTGGCTTGGTTTGGCATTTGAACATCCAAGCCGGTGCCTCAGGTCGCGTCGATTTGTTTGTGTCGCGAACCGCGATCTCGATCATTAAACAGCTATACTATCATGGTAAGAATTGTATGTGACACCTCGATAACCAGCCCTCATCTTGTCATGCGTCTACGTGAGTTGTATCGTGACACTCCTAAAGCCAGTAGTGCTTGTCACATTACAATCTTGTTGTATCATTGTCTTTCTCAAACTACTTGCACACTGGGAAAGGTACATGTCACGATACAATTTTATTGTATTGTGACATAGTTAAACGATAACCCTAAATCAGTTCTCTTTACCTTTCTCTTTTTTTTTTTTGAATTTTGCATTTTTCTTATTGTACCTAAAGCACCCAAAAAAAAATATATATCCTTGCACTTATAATTCTAAATTTTCCAATAGATTATAAAATTTATTTTTGTTGAGTTTTCTTCAGTTTTACCTATTTGTAAAACATAGAAAATTATTTTCTTATATTCTATTTTTCCATTGATGTAATTTATTTGCTCCAAAATTTTCTGCAGATTTGTCTCTTTTTCAAACCTTAGTGTTCAACACATTTTTCCTATATATTACTAGGCACCATTCATATCAATCCACAACAATCTCACTTTAATCATAAAACACCATTGTGGTGTTCTAAATACGTAAAGTGATTCTTCAGGTAATCACAATACTTTCCCTTACCCCAACATCAGGGCTTTGAGCTGCCAGTGTTCTTACCTGGAAGCCAACTGGCTTAAGCTTGAGTCTAAGCTGGAGTTTCTGTCTTAAGTTCTACCACCATGAGGCTCCCAGGTAATCATTTACTTGGCTCGATACAGTGTGTTTGATGCTCAGGATAGCTATGGATACCCAGGCAGAATCACTGGTGGTGTTAATACCTAGGCTCTGAAGTACATCTTTGTGGCACACAGCGGGGTGTCAGTTTGATAACAGTGTTCCACGCGGAGAAATCTATAAGCCTCGATCGCGGGAACTCTATCCTCAGTAAAAATGGCCTCTTGGGCTGCTTTTTTAATACTCACGAAAATACACCAAACTATATTCGATAATTCAAGTTGTTTGTTATCTTAAATCAAACACATATTAAAATTTTACAATTCCTGGCCATATTATGAAAAAAAACATCAAGGCCTGGCGACTTATTTAAAGTGACCTGCAGATGGGTAAAATTCTCACTCGAATGCTCCTTTATTACACGGAAATAATATTCCTGGTGGGTAAGGCTATTGCCCGATGAGTAGATTACCTAAATGGGTTATTCCCACTGATCACATATCTGATCCGGTACAGGCACATAAATAGTCAGATCCTCTTAGATATGTCTAAATGAAGCTGACCATATTAAGTCTAAGTGACTCCTCACACTTGCCTAAGCTGTGTATGAAAACACCATTTCAAAACCAGTCTTGTTGTTCTCAAAAATGATGCTCGAATTTGGTAAAATATGGGATGGTTTACCCTCAGAGCGAATGTGTTGGAGACCTTCAAACAATGCATGGGCTCCATAAGCGTCTGAAATTGCAGGATATCTCAAAGTACATTCCTTGGAAAATCATCAGTGAAGTCTTTGCCAATATCTTGATTTTCTTTTAATTCATCATGTTGCACTCACCTATTCCTAAGATTACCGGTGCATATGAAGTATTTATGTCGTTTCAACCATTTGCCTTGCCAATATATCGTAGCATATATTCTCAAATTTGTAATCCACCACATAATTCAATTTTTAGATCATTATGCCCGATTAAACTCATGACTAAACACACTCCATTTTCCAATGACTATACTAATTGTCATTCCATTTCTAATTGTGACATGTAGTCAACATCAAACATACGCCCTTCTTCAATTTACACAGCTCAAGCCATTCAGCCCCAGAAACAGTTGTTTTAAAACTTGCTGGGCGTTTATGGTCTGGCCTCGCCTAGCGGGAAATTTGTTTCCAGTCCCAAAGCAGCAAATTGGCTCTCAGGCAGGCGAGCCACTCATGGCTTTGTCGGTTCTTCTTTGGAGACCAGATTCCGTGTTAAAGGCTCTTTAAAAGCCAAAATTGTTCATAATTATACCACAATTTGCCAGACAATCCCTTGTATGCAATTTGACCAAGCGAGCTCAAAATTTATGGTTCAGGGTGGACGGATCAAACCTCATGGCTCAAATCAATGATGATAACAAGCAATTAAGTAAGGTAAACAGAAGTGGAGAAAGCCTGCCTCAGGACTGTGTAACTCTGAGCAGGTCTTTCAAGTGATCTGCAGCGTGGTAACTTATCTTGACTGAAGAGTCAAGTGATTCTTAGATCTGTAGGGATCTTAAGGAGAGTTGAACACTCTCTTCAAAAATAAAAAAACCCTATTGCGTCTGTTTCATCTGCGTTTAGTTCTTTTTCTTTTGAGGTGTCCATAATAGCTCTTTGTGTATTATCATTTCTGATTCAATTAATACCATCCGTATCCTTAAATCTTGGTTTTGACATGGCCTCTATACCAACATCTGTTTTAATATCTCTCTCTTTGGCATGTGTGTAAGGTATGTAGTGGTGCAGCACTACTTATGCATGTCTCTCAAAATTATTTTTAAGGCATGATATGGTGCCTCGAAAAGTGATTAAGTGTCTGGTCGATGAAGTCGACTTGGCCAATTTCATGAGACAGTTCAAAGTGGTGAAGTCGGTTTGTCATCAAAGTCAAATTTTAGTTTCACAGAAATTGATTTGCCCTTTGAGAAGAATTGAATTTCTTGAGTCATCTATTCTTCATTTACAGGAAGGGTGACTTGTTCTTTGCCCCAGTAACTACCTTCGATAGGCACGCTATTTGAGGACATTCCTATTTTGGGAGCAGTGAGGTGATTCAAGAGTGATGGAACTCCAAAGCTGTAAAATGGAGAGTCGGTTGCGACTTCCTTAGGAGGCCGTGTTAGGAAAAATGATCGTTTAGAGGATAAACAAGGCGCCGGGCTATAGCTAGGATGGCGTCGGTGAGGTCAAGCTGGGGGCATTCTGAGCTGTAGCTGGTATCCCAGGCCCTAATCCCATGGGGTGCACCGACCGGAGGTCGGCGGGTGTTCTGGGCCAGTGGTGTCTGGACATTTTCAACTGAGGCCCTTGAGGTCGGGCTTGGGCACAGCCGAGGGTCTTGGGCACCAGGCCCAGTGCCAGGGATCACGTTCAATAGCACCCAGTGAATAAGTTAGGCACCTTTGGTGCCAACAGACTGGAAGGGCACAGGTGTTTATTTTACATTGAAGGGTGATAAGTGAATAGTTTTTATATATATTACAATATTTTCAAGCAGTTTGTTGTGCTATTGGAGGAAACCAAATACAGGCTGTAATTATTAAAAGACAACAGACCTTGACACCAAATTTTCATGATGGAGTGCTTGGAAAAAATTGAACATCAGGAAGTCATTTGAAACTGTTGGATTCTCTGAATTTGAGGGAAAAATATTGAAGCGAGGATGAAAGTAGAATAAAGTAAAGAAAAATAAAAGCAGGAGATTAAATTCTATATCTTATTTAGGTTTCTTAAGCTGACATTCTTTATTTTAACTCATCAATATAAAATAAATAATTTTTATAAAGGAATGTATGGCACCAAATGTTTTATTGTGTTTGACTCTTTAAAAAAAAATTTAAGCAGTGAAATAAATATATTGTCGGTTTCTTTAATGTTTCCAAAACCAAACATAAGTTGTACACCTAGTTTAGCAGAAAAAATCTCTTTGTGATCTATATAATATATTTTTGTTTTTATAGATGTCGAAGCCACCTTGTTTACATCGATTAATCCCATGAGATCTAAGTTAACAGCAGGTAAACCTTTAATAGCTCTTAGAAACTCAAACTGGCTACATGTAATATAAATTGATGGTGTAATATGATTTACATATACAAATTACCTAATAAATTATTATTTTAATAAGAATAAAAAAAAGTTTCAGCTATATTGGTTCTCCAAACAATTCTAGGAAAAGAAAAAATATATTAGGGAAAATAATTTTTCTAAGTTTTGATTATATGAAAAATATAAAGTAAATACTAAACAAAATATATTTTTTAAACAATTAAACAAAATAATATTTTACTTTACTTTTCTTGAAATCATGTCACTTATCTATGCCAAGGATTTGGTTATTCCACATAAAGTTCCTCCCTCATCCCTACCCCTAAAATCACTAAGCGCGCATGCTTGCATGATGAAATATACAAGGAATTTTGATAATATGATTGCCCTAAAATGGTGCGGTATGTTGTTGAAAAGTACAAAATTGAGGTGATGTTTCTGCCTTTAAAATAAATAAATTTATTTTAGAGGACTTTAGAAAAATAAATAAATAAAAGATTGGTGTAACATGGCTTTGAATTTTGCTAACATCATTTATATCCATGATCTTATTGTTTCGCATATTTCTAGTAGTTTGTAAGAGATGATAGAATAAATTAAAGTCCATGTTCTGAATTTAGGAATTTATGGAAATTTACTATGTAGCCCCAATGTGAATGTCTTTTTTTTCAAGCCACGTATATAATATCATCTTTTTACAACAAAACACTTTTAGTTGCCAATATGTAGTAAAGTGTTAGGGACTCTTCCCTCCTATGTCTTTCCTATTTACACATTGAACGCTCTGAGCCAAGACATGATAGGCATGTCTATTTCTTTAACTATGGATTTAGCACTAATAATTTATGGATATTATGATTTATTTATTAATTTATAAACCTTTTACGCAAGATGTAGCTTTTACTATAAGATTGCTTGGATAGGCATTGTTGGTTTCATCAATATATTCTTGAAACCATTAGCAAAGCCACGTTCTCCATTTACATTTCCACATTCAAGTTTGATAGGAAGAACATGATTAAGGATTTGTGGTAATTGGAATGACGAAATCAGATTCTGTTGATACTCTGAAGAATGAGTAGAAGATTGTTCCATTGTGACAAAGCGAAAGTGAAAGAGCAAAAGAAAAGACTCAGAAAAAGTAAAACAAGATCAAGAAGAAGGAAGAAAGAAGAGGGTAAATAGGATCAAGAAGAAAGGAATCAGATGGCCAGAAATGTCTCTGATACCATGAAGGAAACTGAGTTGTTGAATGAGAGAAGTAAAGAAACGGATTGAAACTAACTGAACTGAAATTTATTCTCATCTGAAAACTGATTACAGAAGCATTCTTATATAGAGAAATACAAGCAGCTGAAATGAGGGAAAGGTTGTTAAGTTGTTACAACCATGCAGGAATCAGTATACCTAACAGTCAAATGAATCTGCACATATATAATGTCATCTATTTCTTTTCTTAACTGTGGATTTCGCACTAATAATTTATGGATAATATTAAAAGGTTTTAATTTGACTATACTTATGAATGGTTTGTCAGGGCCAAACTACATCTATGGAGTAGGCATTCACTAATTTGAGGTTCATCGATACTTTATGTTTTTAATTGGTTCTTGCAAAAGTACAAGGAAAAATGCTAGAAAATAATTTTCTAATGTTTAGTTTGTCTAATAAAAAATATCAAAAGATAAATAAAATTATTTATAAACTTACATATTCATGAATTGTGTAATTTTTATATTGATGAGTTAAAATAAATAAAATTGATTTGGAAGTAGCGATAAAAATGATATGTTAGACAATTCTATTTTTGTTTTCCTTCTTGGTCCTCGATTGCAGAAGTGATCGATCAAGGGGGCTCTTGGAGGTCATGTCCTTACCTAGGATAAGCCACATGAGTTAATAGGAAATGAGAATATATTCATGTTGGAGCAAAGTTGAATAATGGTAGTAAACTAAAGTTTGCTACAGCTATTCAAACAGATTTTCCTCTTGCTTCATTGTCTAATTCAAATATGATTGGTATAATTTTCTTGAGTACGCAAGTTTTTCCACTCCCTTCCAATTTTCTATTTGCCACTTCAGAAATTAACATCTGTCCAATTACGTTTGGCGCAGAAAATGAACAGATTTTCATCTAGCTCTTACATATATATAGCACTCAACCAAACACTTACAAAAACAAATGGGCTTCAGCCTCAAGCTCCATATATGCCCATACATTTATTCATTACAATGACTTATAACATACCCATTATAGACAATATCTAATGGATCAACTAATGACAAACAAACAAGAAGAATGTGAAGTAGAATTGCAGGGTGAGAATGGAGAAAAGATGAGAAGGTTTTGGGTTATCAATTTCAAGTTTTATTCTTCTCTAAAAAAATGAATTCTGAACAATAAAAAGAACTTGGCCTTTTAAAGCCAACAAAGAAAAAAAAAAGCTAAAAGAGACATAAAGAAAAAGACATAAGCTAGTACTCCAAAAATAATAAGAATAAAAACAATAAATAAACAGATAATTCACTTGTTCAAGAGTTTGGATGTAGCCAAAACTGGTGAGGATATCCTACATCGATCCCTCTTAGGAAAACTCATCCCAATTTTTAAAATATAGGATCAAGTAGCCCATGATGAATATTTCACGCGTGAAGACATTTGAGATGTTCAGGTCGAAGGAAGGTCAATACATTATCACCAACTTTCTTGACATTTTGAAGGACCATACTTTTCATTTTGTCTTATTATAAGTACTTACTGGAAGCGCTCTTTCGAAGAAGAATGTGATAGATTACCCTCTTTAAACTACTTGAAAAGCCTATGCTTATATGCAGCTGCTTTATATTTGGCATTAGATTATTCAAGTTTTGTCCTCACTTAATTATGAATTTGAGAAGCTTTAGCCATCATATTATATGCTTTCAGACTAGAACCTCGAAGCTTTGAAAGAATGACGAGATCAAGAACATGATTAGGTATATTAGAATAAACAATCTCAAAAGGTGTTTTACTCGTAGAGTGATTCAGCACGAAGTGTTGTAAAGCAAACTCCATATGAGAAGGAGGGTATCTGCTCGCATACTGATCTTGAAAATTGGATCAGTACCGTAGTTGAGCAGCTCCGGTTTGCCATCAGGTTTGAGGATGAGTCAGTGAAGTGAAATTGTAAGGTCCCAGCACGTCGAAAGAAGTTTCCGAGAAGTGTGGGTAGGCCGGTTGTGCTGTCTTAAAATGGTATTTTTATGAGCAAGTTTGTGCGCCGCCTCGATAATATATTAAGTAAGAAGTATGATCCATGGAGTGGGTTCACTAGTATGATATAATCAGCTGGCTCTATTGGATGGTGGGAAATTTGTAAAGATCTAATTACACTAGCCCAAGAATGCAGAGAGATGATCAGACTAAAAGGCCTTAGGGCATAGATTCCACTAAGCAGATTATGTGGGCCTCCTAACCAGAATTAATGAATGTTACTGTTTTGAGATGGTGATTTCACTAGTGTATATAAATATTTTGTGAACATTGCACACTACCCTTAGGATCGGGTATTTTGCATCTCTGCTCCAACCCAGTTTCTATGCATTTTAATTCAACTCTAGAAACTCCTAATACCACTATTCCATTTATATCTCTATCTTTGATGATTGGATGATTAATCCATTTAATGGTCCTAGTTAAAAAACTCTCATTCTTGGATCATAAAATCAAATTGATTCTTATGAAATGTTATTAATACCATAAACATAAAGTCAGTTAAATATAAACATAAATATGAAATAAAACATAAATCAATAGGAATTAAGAGATTCATCACAAACTTGTCATATTTATCAAACCTGAAAATAACTAAACTATGGTCATGGGAAGAAATACATTTCCGGGAGAGGGCTTCCTTAGCTGCTCTTAGTCTTCCTTCTTTTCAAGTCTCCTTCTCCAGGCGAAAGTAAACCCCCAGAAGGGTGAAAAATCTTCAAGAGGAGGGCCAAAGAGAGAGGGCCTTCCTCTTTGTCAATATCGATCCTCCCAATGTAGAACCCCCTCAAAGCCTGCCTAATTTCCCTTTTATGGCCAAAAGCGAAAAGCATCTAAGATGAAGCGGAAAAAACATGGGCCTCGGCGCCTTATTTGTAGCGTGATGGATTTAGTGACGCGGGAGTGAAGCTATTGGAGGAGAAGAAGCGAACCACGTTGAAGCAGGCACCTCAGCTACGGTGTGAGGTGGGCTCCACTTATTTATAGCATGATGGACTCATGTCATAGAGATGAGTGGGCTCGTGATTCGTGCCACGGTAGGGTGGCGGAATCAAAAGCAAGGGTACTCCTATACTCCTTTGCGTGTTGACTCTGCGATGCTGTGAGATCTAGAGTTGAATTCTGGGGATGGGTTTTCTTAGTACAAATGATTTGAGTGAAATCAAGGCGGTGAGATTAAATTTGGATTTTGGGGTTTGGTTTTAACGAGGGAAACGGATGGTTTGAAGCGAAAATAAAATGAAGAAAAATAAGAAAAAGAACTCCTTGAAGCGTTGACCACTTGAGTTTAAGATCCTAGGCTAGGGGGTCCCAGGGTTAATTTCCTCGCGTTGGGGAGGATGACATATCAGTCCATCTCCACAGGCGGATCTCTTCATTTAACTTTTAAGAACTAAACCCTCATAATTTCCTTTTGATAGAAAGCATTTTATTAACTTTATGGTTTCCTCAGGTGAAAATTTGTTTTGGCTCATCTCTGATAGATTGTAGGAGCAGCTAATGAATCTCGATTGGATCTAACAATAAGCATCAACTGAACCTAAAGATTACCAAGTATTGATCAAAAGCTGGATGCACATACGGTGAAACCACATGTACTTAACCTACCTCGGTGGCTCGTAAAGGGCAACTAATGAATGTTAAGTATCAAGCTAAGAATGCACTAAACCTAAAAGCTTGCCAAGTATTGGCGAAAAGCACATGAAAACTTTAAGCCTAGAAATGAAAATTTGGGAACCAAAATGACAAAACTGCATGAAAAAGCGGTGGAGACCACTGCGCGGCTTTAAGATCACCCCGTGAAGCCTTTTACTTGAGAAGGAAGTGGTTTGGCAAAGCTCATCCCTCAGTTAATCCTTGGAGGGTGTTTACAACAAAAAAGGGAGAGAGAAAGAGGAGAGAGAGAAGAGAAAAGCTGGAAAGAAAATAGTGCGTGTAATATGCGAGAAGTGAAAAGTGGGTTACAAACCTATAAGGTGGCTTATATAGCCAACCTTACAATGTGTGAATCTAGAAAGCCTAACAATTTGGCTAAATTAAAGGACAAAGGGAGTAATACACCAAAAATGAAATTAGGTTGACATTAATTACAAAAACATGACGAGGTGGTGGATTCGCTAGAGTGAAGAATTTAGCTGGGCGCGAAATCACATGCATAAGCGAAAATAGAAATTTCGCTAAGGCTTAGCAATTTAATCTTAGCGAAGTGTGAAATGTAAAATGCAAAATTTAAGCTAGGAATAGTCTGCATTATTCAGTGAAATTCACAGAATAGCGGGTAAATTTATGTCAACGATAATTTTAAGCTAGCCTAGCGAAAATCAGTTCTCTGTGAGGCTCTTGTTCCATTGGCCTGTTCCTGCTAGCCTCTTCCATTTTCTTCACAGCACATTTTCTTCCTTTTTCTTCTCTTCTTTCCTTCTAGTCTACGATCCTATGATGTTGAGTTTATTTCGAATTCTTCGTGCTTGGATCATTCAAACAATATTAGCCTGATATCTCACAAAAAGCTGCAAAAATTTCCACGAAATCATTGATGAATAGTAGGGACCTTAATGCATAAATGGGTTTAATTAGCATGATTAGTACACAAAAAGCACTCAGAAACCTATAATAAATGGGTTTCAAAATGATAGCACTTTTTGGGCACTAATCACTGACCTACATTATAGTCCCTTAGCAATGAAAGAAAGAAAGAAAGAGAGAGGCATACAAAACGATAACAAAATAATATGCACAAAAATGGTATTTCAAAAGGTTGTGAAAAGTGATATGCGACCTAAGTAAGAATCATCAATGCAGAGTGTCCAATAATATCATGAGAGAATGAATACCATACAAAATTGAGTATCAAAGAGTCTCCATCTCGGTGAATCAACGGAAACTTCCACCCAAAATCTAAGTGTTTATTTTATCGACTCTCGACAATAATTTTCATTTGCACTATCCCCAAACCTAGCTACTACCACGATATACTAACCAACCTAAATGGGTCAGAGTTTACCTCTTATTCCACAATTCTTTTTGCGTTGTAGGGTTACCTTTGTGAGAATGTTTCTCACCAAAGTCCATGCAGGGATCTCTGATGACTCCAAGCGGTGGAGCTTAGGGCCTTTGAGTCGCTAAGGATCTTTCGACCCTGAACTCTTAGTTTCACAGGACTTGAATGGTCGAGACTCCAGCACCTACAACTTGCTAGAAACTCCACCCATCCCACCCATGTAGCAAACACAAAGTCGGCGACTCCCAACCAGTGAAGGTTTAAGGCCTTTGGGCTTTAAAGAGGCTTTCATGTATACCCTGGTTGTGCTAAGGGTTTCAAACACAAGTGTTTGCAATTTTATTCTTTTTCTTTCTCTTTTCTTTCTTTTCTTTTCTTTTCTTTTCTTTTTCTTCTTTTTCTTTTCCACAGGTCCTTAACCTATTAAAGGCGATTGATAGAAACTAGGTAGGTTATGCAAAATAAGGAGGTTGCACAGTTTTTTGACCCTATCATTGAAATCTAATATTGCTCACGTATTGTAGTTGGCCCCAAAGGTGGAAGAAAAGATTGAAATCAATAAGAATTCAACTAATCATTCACTCAATAAGCATGGAATAATCTAACATCAATAGAATTGGAATGACTTCAATTTTCAAACCATAGGTTGGCGAAACCACAAATTGCAGTTACAAAATGGAATTAGGATTTTGAAAAAGTAAGTGACAAAGTATATGACTTTATAGAAGGGGACCCCGGCAAGCCATAAACATCACAAAATGGGCTTGCACAAAGTAACAACTTTCAAATATAAATACAAAATCCACTTCCTTTGCTTCTTTCTCACCCCAGCCAAACATCTAGGTGCTAGAAATGGGGTTCGGATTGGAAAATTAAGAAAGGAAGTGTTACCTCCTTGATGAGATGTGATCATTTTCTGGATGGCAGAGACCTCACAAACTTTCCATTGACACCTTATTCACTCCGTTTGGGCTTCAATAAACAAATTAGGAGAAGAAAAGAGAGGAAAAAAGTGACAGAACATTGGACCATTTTAAAATTACACTTTCAGCAGTAATCTAAAATGTTCTTTCTGGCACTATTTTATTCTACACTCTCTAAGCTTTCAGCAGTACCAGAAGCCTTCAGCAATTCGAGATCAAAAAAATTATAAGCGAAACAAAATTTGGATGTCAAGCGCAGGCGCGCGAAAATTTTCATGGCAGCATTTACCGCTAAGACTGCAGAGCCCATGCTGGCCGAAAATTGGCATTTCGCTAAGTTTCACGAAAATTCGCTATGTCTAATAGCGAAAATTTTGATTTTGTTTTGATTTTTTAATTCAAATACAAATAAAAACTAATAAAATAAAAATAATAAATATATATATATATATATATATATATATATATATATATATCAACTGATTTTTTTTTAATTTTAAATTTTTTTAATTTAATTTTATATATATATATATATATATATATATACATAAAATAAAACAATAATAATAATTTTTTTTTGAAATAAAAGTATATATATAAAAAAAAAACAAACGGTTTTTTTTTAATAAAATATAAAATAGAAAAAAAACAAATTGGAAATATTGTGCCTATTTTGTCTTGTATTGAAGAAATGACCAGGATTTGGCTAGAATTTCGCTATCTTGATCCATTTATTTAGGCAACTATTCTGTGAAATTTTTCATTACAAACTTCTCACGAGTTTTTCGCTAAAAATTTATGAAATTTATTGAACAGCGAAAATTCTATCTATAGAAAATTTCACATTTATTCGATTACGAAATTTTCGCTATAATTCTGAAAAATTCTGTCTTCATTTACGCTTTCCAATTTCTTAAATAAGCTCCAAAAAATTTCACTAAAAGCTGCAAAATTAATCTAGAAAAATTAAGAAAAATTACGAAGTAAAAATAATCTAAAAACATAAATTAACTAAAAATTAGATAAAACCTAAGAAGAAAAATTAAAAGAAAATCAAAATAAAATACTATAAAAACAAAGATAAGACAAGAAGAATTAAAACAAAAGTGGGGAGGAGCTTAGAAATGCTAGAGGTTGAGTGCTCGAGGCAGAACCCGCACTCGTACCAAACTTCTTTATGCCATGCTGATGAAGAGCGGTTGTGTCTTTGATGTAGTGGCGGAGGCTTGTACGAGTGGCCCACTAATTTCCCTAATGTTTTGCATCACTGACAATGATGGGAGGTGGTCTTGGTGGTGGGTGCTTGAGGGGTGGTGTGCTGGCTGGTGTAGATATGTTGTTGCGGGTATACACTTTGGAGATGGCGTGGAAATTTATTGGTGGCTTGGGCAATGGGCTTTTGGGGCTCTTCCCCTTGCTTCTGCTTTCCATTGCGCCCTCGCTCGACAAAGGGAAGAATTTCTTTTCTTTCCATGGCCCATATCGCACATACCTAATTGTGGGGGCATCTGCCGGGTTCCTCGGGAGAGCTTCTGCGTTCGACTTTCGATTCCTCACGAGGGTGCGGAGTTGAGCACTGCTCACCAATGCTTGATCCGAGCACTCATCCTCGAGATTCTCCTCCTCTTGATGAACAAGCCCGATTGGTGAGCTTTGAGATGGATTCTTGAGGATGTCAATTTTTGATCAATTTAAACTGGAACCCATCCGATTCCTTGTTCGAGGAGCCCTCCTTTGTCTGATTTCCCTATTGCTTTGAACATTCACCGCCACATTATCCTCTGTAATTGTCCACTTGTTTGCTGAATTCGAGGATGAAGCGTTTCCAGCCAAGAGGGGGGGATAAGGGTGGTTGTTCTTCTTGGGAATGGGGGCATAATAAAAGAAGGTTTAGGAGGTGCATATTGTGTGGAGTTTGGTTCCATGGGAATTTGTGTGGTCCCCAGTATGGTTTGTAAGTACTACCGTATGGTGAACTCATCCATTGAAGTCTCTGTAGTCCCTCATGGACATGTATCCCCTAGAGTTCCCTCAATGATACTTATTTGTATTGTTCTCCCTCTAAGTGTTCCATTTAGTTCGATTCAAGTTCAATCGAGTTCTTGAGGAGATTGACTTTAAGCGACTTGCCTTAGGTTTCTAATCCACTTGAGAATGGATTCCCAAAGCTTGTGATGAGGATCACAAAATTGTTCCACAAACTCCTCACTTGCATTAGGCACCATCCTGACAGCGATGCCATTTGATTCGTGCCACGATGGGGTGGCGGAATCAACGAGGAATTTATATCTATGCTCCCTCCTACTGCGTGGTGAAGCTACTAACGATGTGGTCTGAGGTCGAACACGGGGATGGGTTTTCTGGCCGTGCGAATGATTTGAGTGAAATCAGCGGGTGAATTAAATTTGGATTTTGGGGTTTGGTTAAAAGCAAAGGGAAGTGGATGGTTTGCAACTGAAAATAAAATGAAAGAAAAATAAGAAAAGAGCTCCTTATGAAACGTTAGACACTTGAGTTTAAGATCCTAGGCTAAGCGAGAGGTCCAAAGGGTTAATTTCTAGCGTTGGGGAGGATGACATATAATCATCTCGAGAATAGGATCTTCATTTAACTTTTAGAACTAAACCCTCATAATTTTCCTTTTGATAGAAAGCATTTATTTGCTTTGCTATGGTTCCTACGGTGAAAATTTGTTTTGACTCATCTCTGATGATTCGTAAGGGCAACTAATGAATCTCGATGGATCAACAAGCCAACTTCACTTGAGTACTAGATTACCAAGTATTGATCAAAGTGGATGCACATACGGTGAAACCTAACCCCTTAACCTACCTCAGTGGCTCAAGTAAAGGGCAACTAATGGATATTAGTGTATCTAAAGCTAAGAATACTAAACCCCTAAAAACACCAAGTATTGGCCCGAAAGAAGCACATCAAAGAGCTTTAAACCTAGAAATGAAAATTTAAGAACGAAAATGACAAAACTTCTTTGCATGAAAAACGGTGGAACCACCCGGCTGACTTTAGATCTCTCACCCCGGCGACCTTTTACTTCAAGAAGGAAGTGGTTTTAGCCGCTCATCCTCGAGTTATCATCCCTTGGAGGGGTGTTTAGTAACGAAAGGAGAAAGAGGAGAAGAGCTTGGAAAGAAAATGAAATTTGCGTGTATGCGAAGTGAAAGTTAGGGTTACAAACTTATAAGGTGTGCCTGGCCAACCCTAATATTAATCTAGCAAAAAGCCTAACAATTTGGCTAAATTAAAGGACAAGGGAGTAATACCAAAAATGAAGTCGGTTGGCATTAATTACAAAAACATGTGAGGCGTGAATTTCATTGGGAGCGAGAAGAGAATTTCGCTGAGTAAGCGAAATCACCAATACTATACTTGAAAATAGAAAGGGCTCGCTAAGGCTTGGCAATTTCGCTCTTAGCGAAATTCTTGTGAGTAGCGAAAATGCAAAATTTCGCTAGGAATAGTGCATTTCGCTAGCTAGCGAAATTCACAAGAGATAGCGAAATTGAGAAATTTCGCTATCAACAGTGAATTTTCGCTAGCCTAGCGAAAAATCCAGGTTTCCTCCTACTAATTCGCATTCCGTGGCCTTGTTCTCTTCTTTCTCTTCCGTTTTCTTCTGCCGTTTTCTTCTATTTTCTTATAACTTCTTTCCTTCTAGTCTACGATCTGCGTCAGTGTTGAGTTGACTAATTCTTAGTGCTTGGATCGACTCAACAATATTAGCATGATTAGCTCACAAAAGCTGCCAAAGAATTGCCACAAAATGCGTCGGAGTAGAATAGTAGGGACCTTAATGTATCAATCGGGTTAATTAGCATGATTAGTACACAAAAGCACTCAAAACCTATAATAAATAGGGTTCAAATAGCACTTTTTGGGCACTAATCAGCTCCACGTAGGCGTGAGAACATCCATATTATGGCATGAGTTTCTCATGCCTCAGTGTGATTTACTCATGCTTTGTTCATAACTCTCCACATTTTTGGCATCCTTACATCCTTCCTTCGCAGCTTCTTCATCCGGACTCAGATCACATGATCTTGAAGAATTGTCTCACGGAAGCCCTCAAAGTCTATAATTTGATCATGCTAATGAGGGGAGCCATAGAAGGACATCATGCAGGCAAAATGATCACATGTTTGCACTACGCTACATGATGACTTCTTAGATTTTTTCTTGATTTCGCTCATTTCTACTTAATGGTTGGCCTAATCACAAAATTGGGAAAATATAGCATTAGGACACTTATTTATATCATAAAACTACTAAAAATTGATCAAAACATGGAGATAAAATGAGTATTTGAAATACTCATCACACCCTCAAACTTAAATCTTTGCTTGTCCTTAAACGAGAAAAAACAATATATGCAGCCCTTTAAGCAGATATGTTTAGGAACTAGATATTGTTTAGGAATCCATACCTTCCTTATCTTGATATTAGGAGAAAACTTCTCATTCCCCTTTTCATTCAGAACTGCTCTCATATCCGTTGCAACTATGTTGACTGAAGCCATAGATGGAAAAGGATCTTCATCAATCACCATGGCCTCCTTTTCTTAGAGACTTAGTATTCCCTTGTTGATCTGTCTTAGATAATATTCACGAAACTCGACAAACATTAGTACCATGATTCTAGGAGTTATGATACTTACAATATACTTTTCACGAGTTCCTCTTTGTTAGAGGTGGTGATCTTGGGGAAATGTTATGAATTTCTCCTTTAGAAGGAAATCAAATATTTCATCAGTCTTTGTTACATCAAAAGTATAATGTGCTTGTGTATTGGAGGTTTGTGACTTCTTCAATAAGTCTGGCACTTTCTTCCTGAGAGAGGAAAGATGAAGAGCATACTTGGGAGATACATTGCATTTGCATCAAATTGACCTTTTGGAGTAGTTCCGTGAAGTCTTCTACGTTGAATTTCTTCCTGAGTAATTCTTCATACTCTATTACCTTAGCAGCAAGATCATAAAAGTCTCTAAACTCCATACCTTGGAACTTTTCCTCGGCTCTATATCAAGTCCCCTCTGTGTTATCTTCATGTACTATGTTTATGGGATATGGATTTTGCATCTATTCCTCGTTCTATTGAAATGAGTGATAAATGACTTTGCTAATTCTCACCCTTTGGGTTATCGCGATAATTCTACTATGCAAATCTCGGGCTCCGCTCACAAAGATTTGTGTGTGGAGCGCCTCTCAATTTCTGACTCCTTGATAGAATTCCTTAGCAATGTTGCATACCAAGTAAAGCAAACACCATTGTGGTTTAGGAAATAACTTTAGTTGAGATAAAAAATTTCATAGTTATTGTTCCCACCACCCATCTTGTGCAGATGAAGCCATGGCCTTGAGTAGACAATGCCGATTTTCTCTAGAGAATAAAGAGGGTGGGATACCCTTATTGGGTAGGAGTTCTCCTCTATCCTTGCTTTGAGATATGGATAATAGAATTATGGGTTGCAAACTATCTAAGGTCAAGCGATATGAAATTCACCATATTGCTTCCACTCTTGTTACACCTTTATATTTTTGGTGGTGGTGGAGGAGGTGGAGTGGAGGAATTTGCATCGAGTTTGAGAATCTATTGGCCTCGTAATTACCAACCGTAAGGGTGGTGAAATCGTGCCCACTTGCCTCTGGCTCGTGGCTCATTATAAACTCCAAGTTGTGTAATCGGGTTGGTGTTAGCATACACCCTTTTAGGAGTCATTGTCCTAACAGGATTAGGACATTCTCCATTAGAATTTTTTGAACTTCCCTCTTCTCTCCTATGGGGAGGAAAGTCTCGATTTCAACATATTTAGAGGAAAGTGGTGAGGTCCACACACTTCTGAAAACTCCTAGGGAATCTACCTGAATTGATTGATAGTTGTCACGGCTGGAGCTCATTATCTTGTTGCATAATGAATCAAAGTGAGTTAAAATCCTCACATTTGTCCGAGCATCTTTGAGATTGTTTTGGGATAGCCTCTTATACTGAGATTTTCTGCTCTGCCCGGCCATTAGCCTTGTTTTCTAGTGTTTTGGAAGTTCATCGGCTTCATCTATGAGGCTTGTGCATACTCGACATGGCTTAAGTTTTCTTCGCGTAAATTTGAGTTGTTTAGAGTCAGCCTCTGCCTAAGCAGCCCTTTTTTCATCAAAACATTATCCATCCAATACGTTCATTCTCTGTAGATTCTTGATCATTTTCTGAAACTCAACGACATTAGGAACATAAATATCATCATTATTTATATTACCTATGCTTTCTTGCTTCTCGAATGGGTTGTTTGATGCAAATTCTTCTTGGAGAAAATCTACTATATTTCTCTCAAATTGTTCCACCATGGCCTGGAGCAGATCATTCATCTTCTTCCATAGCACCTTAAATAAGTCTTGAAAATCAGATGGTTTTCTTTCTCATTTGGTGGAATATGAATGCACGGATGATGTTTCATAAAGATGTGTCCCAAAGAGTTATGTTTCACAAAGATGATTCCTGTCGGGTGTGCAAAAAATATGTTGTGGTGATTTTTGAATCTCACACGAAACATAAAAAATATAAGTGTGCAGGCGTGCTAGGAAATTAAAGTGTTTTCAAACTAGAACGACTCATAAAATCAAACTTCTAATCAGGTTATGTGGGTTCCCTGGTTCCCTTGACTGTTCCCCGGACTCAAAGTGGAAAAATGTATAGATGGGAATATTGCAGGAATTAATCGCTGAAGAAAATTGTTAGATTTCCTTAACGATGAATGAAAGAACACGGTGCTGAAAGTTGAATGATACTTGTAACAAGAATGTTTAAATTGTTGAAGTAAACATTGGATTTGATTGTGAAAACAATATTGTGCTTAAAAACTTAATAAACTTGAATAAACACCTTAAAATGCTGAAATTGCTAGAAAATGTTAGATTTTACTACGAATGAATGAAATAAAATTTGGAAATTTGCAACTTGTGGCTAAAGCCGGAAATAAATGCTGAAATTCTTTGAAACTTGTTTGAAATTGTTGAAAGCTTATTGAAAACTAAGATTTGTTGAAGAACTTTGACATTGAGTTAGTTGATTGTTGATAGGTTTCATTGATTGATTAATTAGGTGTCATTGGTTGGATTCTCCACACTTCCATCCCCTTCTTCACTTCGTTTATAGGCAGTAGGGCACTGCAAGTCTAAATTTCTCCACTCTCCACTTTTGAGTAACAACCATGTCCTCCATTAGGGAGTTTGTATCTCAAGAACTTCCCTCCACAACTCCATTGTGGAGTCTTGATCTCAAAATATTCCGTCTCCATCCGTGGAACATTTACAGTATTCCACGTCGACATATATGCTCATTTCTTTGATCACGATGTGCATGTTTCTTAACTTCCAAAATTTTTAAAAAAATTTAAAAATCCCCTGGACTTCTTCTATGGGCTTGTAAAAATGGATATGGACCTTCTTTTGGGCATTTATTCATCGAAGCAGGCGGGCTACAGCATTATTGGATCAGGCAAAATTTTCAATTTGGGTGCAAACACCTATCAAAATAAATAAAAATTTAATGAAAATGATTTTGAATCGTTTGAATCCAACGACAATGGTACTGGCTCCACTAGATTTTTATTTATAGAAAACAGCACAGAGTATAAATTGTTTTATTATTTTATATATCTGAGAGAGATACGATATGTATGTATGTATTTTATAAGTAAGCCTTGATCGACTAACTTTATGTACATCTTATTCACTATAACCTTTTTTAATCTTTAAAGTATTTCAAAATAAACAAAATACTGGACTTTACAAATTACTTAATTAAAATGTTACTTGTGGATGAAAAAGAAAAAAAAATTATAGTATAACAAGACCAACTGGCTAGACTTTAAATATCAAATATTTAAGATATTTTAATTTATGGTTAGAAAAGAAAAAGCAAAAAAAAAAAAGAATGACTCGGATAAGCAAGTTCTCCTACAATAGAATAATGTGTGAAAGGGAACTAAATTACAACTCAATGGAGATAACGGTGAAGATGAATTACAATTTACTTATAAGCAGCTTAGCCTAAGAGTATAAGTGTTTTCTTATTCTATATGTATAGAGATGGAAATACCTTAATGTATGTATATTTTATAAGTAAGTCTTAGTCAACCAACTTTATTTGTGGTTCAATATGAAAAATGGCAAACAACAAAGTAGTGAGTTCATTTCATCATGACCCTTATGCATATCCTGTTTAATTGATTATGTCTAAGCTTTAGTATATCTTTTATGTTAGTGAATCTATATTCATATATTTATGAAAAACATAAAAAATGAAAATCTCTTATATCTATATGATATCTAAAATCGTATTTTCCTTTTTGTCATCATTTTTGGAGAGAGTCACAAATGATGGTATAGTGGCCAAAACAATAAGATTCTATTTTCAATAGAGGATTTGAACAATTGGGAGGGGATTTTTATATTCCATTTTCTTTACCAATTCTACAGAGTGTAATCAATAAGAGTTATACTTGGCAATCAATAATAGTCGGTTTTCAATAGAAGATGTAATCAATGAGGAGGAGTAAATATTTATTGATTAATACTTTTAAATGAATTCTCATATAGCACATTAGTTCATTAATTTCTTGTACTGCCCTGTATACAAATGACTCCATTTAATAGCTAACTTCCAATTTTATTTATTACTTCATTATACAAGATATCTATATAAACCTTTCACTCCCATCTAATTATCTTCATCAAAAGAGACATATTTTCCAACAAATATAGACAAATTTACTATTCTTTAACGTATATAATGGCAAGTTTTTGCAAGGTCTCTATCATTGCATTCTTCGTCTTAGCTAGTGGGGTTTTCTTGTCATCACCTACACAAGCAATCCGCACCAGTGAACAAGACTTCAGCCTTGCATTTGAACCCTCTTCCGACAACGGCGAAGACATTATTCCAATAGAATTACACCATTATTTGGATGAATGCCTCAAGAAGATCGGTGAAGAATGCGGGCCAATGTTTTTTACTAGAATATTCATTGGTAAGAAAAATGTGATCCCTGCTATTTGCTGCCAAAAACTATTGGACATGGGAGAGGAATGCCACAATACTATCACTGAATCTGTTATCTCGAGACCTGAGTTCAGAGCCAATGCAACCTTATATGAGACAAGAGCTGTCGATGCTTGGAATATGTGTTCACAATAGATTTTGATCGTTTTGTTTAGAAGTTATGTAATAAAAGGATAACAATAATTTTAGATATTATTGAAAGCCTCTCCATGTCTAAGGAAAGTAAATTATAATTCTGAATAAAATGATTTTTATTTTATTTTGGCTTCTTTAGTCTTTCAAATGTTGCATCCCCATACTTCAACGTGGAGAGTCAAACAAAACAAATGAATTCCGCTATGGACTTTCAAATACACAAACAATAATTAAATATTTAAATTGCAGAGAGAGGCATGAGGTTGAGCTCACATACCATGTTAACTAACCAATTCTTCTAAAAGTGAAACTTGTAAGAATTTTGGTTTCTTGTAGAATATCTTCATGCTTATCGATTTCAAAATTAAATTGGGTGATTATGTCTTCATCATATTTATGACATTTACAAACCTAAGAGATTACTTTGGGTACAAGGAGATATAAAGAACTCAAAAGAATGAATTTGATGATGAGAATATATATATTTTAATTCACTTAGAAATTCTATAATTTATAAAAATAAAAATTGGTAAGTTTTTTATGAAATTAAAGACTTAAAGAAGGGAACAAGTATTTATCTAAGAAAATTTAAGAAAAATAGCTCCTTTAAATCAAGTTGAATGCAAGAACTCGGTTCACAAAAGAATAATTTGCCTGCAAATTAAACTATGAAATAAATAAGAAAATAAATGAAATTTAATGCAAATGACTTTGAATCGTTTGAATCAACGACAATGAAGTCCTAAGCTCCACTAGATTTTATTTACAGAAAAAGAGCTTAGCCTAAAGTATAAATTGTTTTTCTTATTTATATACAAGAGAAGAGAATACCTTAATAATGTATATTTTATAAGCAAGCCTTAGTCAACTAACTTTATGTACATCTTATTCTATAACGGTTTTTAATCTTTAAAGTATTTCAAAACCAAGCAAAAACGCCTGGACTTTAAAATATTACTTTTAATGGATGAAAAAAAGAAAAAAATTATATTTATAACAAAGACCAAACACGAGCCTAGACTTTAAATATTAAATATTTAAAGATGTTACAATTTATGGATGGAAAAGAAAAGAAAAATAAAGCTCAGATAAGCA
This sequence comes from Tetrastigma voinierianum, assembly GCA_016808115.1. NCBI lineage: Eukaryota > Viridiplantae > Streptophyta > Magnoliopsida > Vitales > Vitaceae > Tetrastigma > Tetrastigma voinierianum. The sequence goes on from JAEQBH010009806.1 coordinate 47,505, forward strand.
AGTTCTCGTACGATAGAATATTATTGTGAAAGAGAACTAAATTACAAATCAATGTGGGAGTAGTGGTGAAGATGAATTACAATTTGACTAGAAACATGCTTAGCCCTAAGAGTATAAATTAATTTTCTTATTCTATATGTATAGAGATAGATACCTTAATGTATGTGTATATTTTTATAAATGAGTCTTAGTCAACCAACTTTATTTGTTGTTCAATATTAAAAATGACAAACAACAAAGTAAGTGAGTTCATTTCATCATGGCCCTTATGCATATCCTGTCTGATGTATGATGTCCTATGCTTTTAGTATATCTTTTATGTTAATGAATCTATATTCATATATTTATGAAAAACATAAAAAATAAAAATCTCTTATATCTATATGATATTTAAAATCCTGTTTTCCTTTTTATAATCAATTTTTGAGAGAGTCACAAATGATGGTATAGTGGCCAAATCAATAAGATTCTATTTTCAATAGAGGATTTGACCAATTGGGAGGGGATTTTTATATTCCATTTTCTTTACCAATTCTACAGAGTGTAATCAATAAAGGATTATACTTGGCAATCAATAATAGTCGGTTTTTCAATAGAAAGATGTAATCAATGGGGGAGGTAAATATTTATTAGTTAATACTTTTAAATGAATTCTCATATAGCACATTAATTAGTTCATTAATTCTTGTACCAACATAATATACAAATGACTCCATTTAATAGCTAGCTTCCAATTTTATTTATTACTTCGTTTACAAGATATCTATATAAACCTTTCACTCCCATCTAATTATCTTCATCAAAAGAGACATATTTTCCAACAAATATAGACAAATTTACTATTCTTTAACATATATAATGGCAAGTTTTGCAAAGGTCTCTATCATTGCATTCTTCGTCTTAGCTAGTGGGGTTTTCTTGTCATCACCTACACAAAGCAATCCCACTGCCAGTGAACAAGACTTCGGCCTTTGCATTTTGAACCCTCTTCCGACAACCGGCGAAGACATTATTCAATAAATTACGCCATTATTTGGATAGATGCCTCAAGAAGATCGGTGAAGAATGCGGGCCAAATGTTTGTAACTAGAATATTCATTGGTAGAAAAAATGTGATCCCTGCTAGTTGCTGCCAAAACTATTAGGACATGGGGAGAGGAATGCTTACGATACTATCACTGTATTAAGAATACTCTGATCAGGATAAAAAAAAAATGAAGAACTGAATTTCATTTCTTCATGTTTTAAGAAGAACAGAGGGAGATTTTAACTATTAGCAGAAACTTCTAGAAAGAGAATAGAATACTAGTTACGGATGCCTCATGTTTTCATGATCTGGCACTTAACTGCCCTTGGGAGATTAGTTACAGGTGAAATGGTAATCTGCTCTTCAGGTGTATCATACTCTATACACAGCTGCTGTGACTTCATGTATTTCCGATTGTGTGTCTTTCTTTTCAACATGCCCCCTCAAGATTAGAATGGGATCAGTCATGGTAAGCTTGTTACTGGCCACTTTAAAAACGATTCAAAAGAGAGAGCGCCTTGGTAAGCAAATCAGCAGGCTGAACTTCTGTAGGTACATAGCATCTTCAAGTTTATGTTCAGATAGTAGACCTTCGAATAAAATGAACATCCAACTCAATACACTGAATCTGTTATCTCAAGACTGAGTTCATGAGTACCAATGCAACCTTCTAGCAAAACAAGAGCTTTCGATGCTTGGAATATGTGTGTTCACAATGAAATTTTATAAATTTTTGTTTTTAAATGTTATGTAATAAAAATGATAATAATAAGTTTAAGATGTTCAAAGTACTCTCCATGTCTAAGGAAAGTAAATTATAATTCTGAATAAGATGATTTTTATTTTTATTTTGGCTTCTTTAGTCTTTCAAATGTTGCGTCCCATACTTGCGTCGAGAGTCAAACAAAACAAACGAATTTTGCTATGGACTTTCAAATACACAAACAATAATTAAATATTTAAATTGTAGGGAATAAGCATGGGGTTGAGCTCTCGCACCATGTTAAATAACCAATTCTTCCTAAAATTTCAAGCTTGTAGGATTTAGGTTTAATGTGAATATCATGCTTCCTGTTCAAAATTAGGTGGTTGATTATGTCTTCATCATAGTTGTGATATTTAAAAACTTATGAGATTACTTTGTCTCAAGGAGATAATAAAAACTCGAGAAGAAAAAAAAATGGGTGATGATAGGAATAATTTTTTAAATTAAATTGAAAATTTAACATTTGCAAAAATAAGCAAAAATTGGCAAAATTTTTTTATAATAAAACTAGACTCAAACAAAGGGAACAAATATTTTTCAAAGAAAAAAAATAAAGAAAAAAAGCTGCTATAAATCAGAGATTAGATATTTGAACTCTTGTTATAAAAATAATTTTTTATTTGCAAATTACCTTTGAAATAAATAAATAAATAAAAATTTAATGCAAATGACTTGGAATCATTTGAATCCAATGACAATGAGTCCCCAAGCTCAACTAGATTTTATTTATAGAAAAAGACCTTATCCTAAGAGTATAAATTTTCTTATCCTATATATATAGAGAGAGATATCATAATGTATGTATATTTTATAAGTAAGCCTTAGTCAACCAATTTTATGTATATCTTATTCTATTACGTTTTTTTATCTTTAAAGTATTCCAATACAAAACACAACCCTAGACTTTAAACATTACATATTTAAAATGTTACCATTAATGGATAAAAAATGAAAAAAAAAATTATAGTATTCCAAGACCTAACACAACCCTAGGCTGTAAGATTGAATATATAAGATGTTTACAATTAATGGATGGAAAAAAGAAAAGAAAAAATATAGCTTAGATACGCAATTTCTCGTCCGACATAATGATATTGTGAAAGGGAACTATATTACAACTCCATTCTATGGGTGTAGTGATTAAGATGAATTAAAATTTTATTTATAGAAAAGAGCTTAGCTAAGAGAGATAAATTATTTTCTTATTCTATATATAGAGAGAGAAATACATTAATGTATGTATATTTTATAAGTCTTAGTAAACCAACTTTATGTGTTATTCAATATTAAAAATGGCAAACAACAAAGTAGTGAGTTCATTTCATCGTGGCCTTTATGCATCTCCTATTTGATGTATGATGTCTGATATGGGCAGAAAATAGGCCAATATCCAATTCCTAAGACGGAGGAAATGGCGGGCTCCATATTAAACCCAGGCCCCCTTATGTCAACCTGAAGCGGAGGTTCGATTCAGGCCCAAAGTAGAATACGAGACGGGTTGAAAAATCCATAGCAGATCGATAAGCCCTTACATCTCATCTCGCAGAGAAAATAGAAAAAGATATATTTTATTTGTTCGGATCCACCATAAGGGAAAGAAAGGATTATGATAGATCATTGCCGAGTTGGACATCTTCCTATAAGGAAAAGACTATCCCAGTAAACTACTTTTCTATATCTGTGCAGTCAGATGTAATTTAAAATAAAAATATTCCATCCAATACAGGAAGGACTCTAATTACCCGTCAAGCGGTTGAACCTCTACTATAAATCTGAGGCCACCCTATCGGTGAGAAAGATGCATGACATTCTTACACACACTCTTAGGCGCGATACTAAACAATCTAAGCGGTCTCTCTTTTCTTTCGAAAGAGCGGCTTAGGCATCGGGCGGCCGCAGGGCACGGCCCTCGTAGGCCCCCTTTTCCTTGTTTTGCGGAGGGGTGCTCGTCAGGCACAACGAGGGGATCAGCGGTGCGGCGATCTGCCTGAGCCCCGGGCGATCCGGGCCTTTGCATCCGCCAGCCGACGGTCGGGTCCGGGCCCGGGGCTGACCCCCACGCTCGACCAGTTCCGGTTGAAAAAGCATCATCGATGTCTATGTTTTTGGTATGTCTTTTATGTTAGCGAATATATATTTATGAAAATATAAAAAATAAAATGCTTTTGTCTATATGATATTTGAAATCATATTTTCTTTTTTGTCATCATTTTTGGAGAGAGTCATAGATAATGTTATAGTGGCCAAATCAATTAAATTATGTTTTCAACAGAGGATTTGAACAATATGGAGGGGATTTTTATTTTCCTTTTTCTTTGCCAATTATAACGAGTGTAATCAATAATAGTTATACTTGGTAGTGTAATATAGTTAATTTTCAGTAGAAGATGTAATCAATGAGGAGGTAAATATTTATTAGTAATTACTTTGAAATGAATTATCACATAACGTTAATTATTTTATTAATTCGTGTACCAACTTAATGTAAATCACTCCATTTAATAGCTAGCTTTAAATTTTATTTATTACTTCATATACAAGGTATCAATATAAACCTTTCACCCCCATCTATTTATCTCCGTCAAAAGAGACATTTTCCAACAAATATAGACAAATTTACTATTCTTTAACATTGATAATGACAAGTTTCTGCAAGGTCGCTATCATTGCCAATATTATTATTCATGTAGCTAAGTGGGGTTTTCTGATTCATCACTTACACAAGCATTCTGCACCCCAGTGAACAAGACTTCGGCCTTGCATTGGAACCCTCTTCCGACATTGCTTAAAGACATTATTCCAATCCAATTACATCAGTATATTTGGATGAATGCCTCAAAAAGATTGGTCATGAATGCGGGCCAATGTTCTTTACTAGATATTTATAGGTAAGAAAAATGAGATCCCTGGTAGTTGCTGCAAAAAAAAAAAAAACTAGTGGATATGGGAGAGGAATGCCACGATACTATCACTCAATCTGTTATCTCGAGACCTGAGTTCAGTGCCAATGCAATCTTATATGAAACAAGAGCTGTCGATGCTTGGAATATGTGTTCATATTAGATTTTTGATATTGTTGTTTTAGATGTTATGCAATAAAAATGATAACAATAAGTTTAAAATATTGTTGAAAGCCTATGCAGTTCTAAGGAAGGTTAATTATAATTGTGAATAAGATGATTTTTATTTTTATTTTGGCTTCTTTGGTGTTTCAAATGTTGCATCCCCATACTTGCACTTGGACAGTCAAACAAAACAAAAGAAGTCAATTATAGATTTAAAAACACAAACAATTAAATATTTCATCGAGAAAGGCATGAGGTTGAGCTCTTGTTAAATAACCAACTCTTCTAAAAGCTCAAGCTTGTATGATTTTAGTTAATATGAATATCATGCTTCACAATTTCAAAATTAAATTGGTTGATTATCGTAAAGCATAGTTTTGATATTTAAGAAACATAAGTTACTTTGTCTCCAAGGAGATATAAAAACTAAAAAAAAAAAAAGGAATGAATTTGATGATAAGAATATTTTTTTAATTCAATTAGAAATTCTAATATTTACAAAAAAAAAAAAAGTGATTTTTTATTAAAAAAGACTCAAGTAACAACAAATATTTTTCCAAGAAAAATTAAGAAAAGAACTCCTATAAATCAAAGTTGAATGTTTGAACTCTTGTTATAAAAGAATATTATGTTGCAAATTACCCTATTGATAAGGCAGGAGTGTGATGTGTAAATTGTATAAACTGGGTAAAGCACCTATGTGCGCAAGTCCACGCATCATATCAAGTAATACAATGTACCTAAGTACGGATATCGATCCACAGGGAGAAGTCTGTTGAATACTGGAATTGGCTCTAAGATATTATCTGAACTTAGACTTTTAATGAATTTCTAATTAATGTAGATAACTAAAACTAAATCTAAATAACTTGTAAAATTACTTTTATATGAAGACAAAACTTGCCTCACCGCGACATTTGATGGATTTTTACCTAGAGGAATTATTCAATGCGGTCTATTAATGAATTCTCATTGACCAGGGTGATCGTGCCTACAGATATCCTCTCGAGGTATATCCTTTATCTACCACTTGATAGGGTTGGGTGCATCTGCGCCCCAGGCCTAGACCTCAGCAGCTTAAATGCTCAAACCCTAATCGCCACACTCGGAACCAGGATATCTCTATTCACCAATTGACCAAGTGTCGCTCTACTCATATCCTTGGGAGTCCTTATCTCTTGATCTCGGATACCCAGCAAGATCATGTCAATGTTAGCCAAACATTACTATGAAAATAAACCATAGACATAGAGCAAGTCGATATAACTCATAAATAAACAGAACAAGGTATAATGAAACCCTAATCCATGCAACTGAAGCAGGTTCAACAAAACCCTAGAAATAAATCTAGAAAATAATGAAAGTTATTACAAACATTTTCTATAAATAATTGATAGTTCGAGAAGAGAAATACAAAGACACGAGTTTTCACGATCTCTCGGGTTGCTCTCTTCCGTGTTCCGGCTCCTCATCCGTGCGTCGGCGATTAACACCGAATTTGATCTCGGGTGTATTTATAATTGTGTTGTAGAAGTGCGGGAGCGTCGCGACATCGCAGCGTCGCGACATTGTAACATTGCGGCGTTGAGGCACGCTCTTTGGCACTAACTTTTGTTGACCAAATGTCGCGGCGTTGCCCAGCGTAACAACTATTAGAGCGTCGTGACGTTGGCAAGTCAACGTTGGTGCTGGGTCTTCACTTCTTCTTCTTCACATCTACACAAAGCTTTCGAAAACCACCATATTCACACATGTCTTCATAAAGACAAAAATCATATAGGGCAATAATACACTTATTATATAAAATAGAACTGACGAGTAAATCTGTGGGTATGACACTTGAGTGTTTTAGACATCACACCCCCCAAACTTTGCTTCTTACTTGTCCCTAACCCAGCTTGAACTCTAAACAAGACACACGAAAATAACATCACCAAAACTCAGCGACACGAGTGTGATGCACATGTTGCCAAAAGGAAGGATCAAAATGAACTGAACTCACAAATCTTGCCCTTTGTTTCTGAATTCAAAGGATCCTTAACGTTGTTCAACTTTCGAAAGAATTCAGCTGAACACGGTTCGGTTGACAAGTAATTCAACCTCCTGGGTTTCAATGGCCTTTCTCGAAGTCTATGTGCATTTTATGCATGATCTACAGCATATAACCGGTTTGATACCCCCCCGAACTTGAATTCAACTTGCCTGTTGTGGGAGGGAGTCACAACTCACGAAAGGATAAAGAACAAACCTTTTTATTCATACTAACCTACCTACTCATGAAAGAAATACTGGTGCCCGTAAGTTTTTAGTTGGGTTTTCCTGTAGTGGGGATTCGTTGGTGACTCCCCACCAGTTGGTTAAGGGCACCAAACATTCAGTTCCTCTCGAACTTCACCCCTGAACACTTAACCAAACCTAAGTGCCTTAGGCTGTGGGAAACTTCCATCCTCTGTCCCATGTAACGGGTAGTGAAGTCAATGGTTCCCGGCCAGTTGGCTAAGGGCATTAGGCTTTGAAAAGCCCCTTAGACTGTGCTTGGGATTCCGACTAGAAGATCCCACTTATTCTATTCACACTTTCTTTTTTATCTTTCTCTTTTCTTCTTCTCCTTTTTTTTTTTTTTTTTTTTACTCAGGCTCGATGGCAATCCTCTTTTCTAAGGTGTCCCATCACTTAAGTGTTTAGAAACCCCCCCGAGGTTGGTTGGATATTAGTAAAGCTAGGGTTCGAGCCTAGGCATACAGAGATCACATGTACGTGGGTGTGGTAGACTAATAGGAGTGGTTTCTTGAACACGAGGAGGTGACTATATGTCACCCTACCTAATATCAGATAGTAATTGATCATCTAACAGCGAGGATCCTTGCTTGTGACTTGCATTGTGTTTTTCAAAAAGATTTGAAGAGGTCAAAAGGATCCTTAGTTAAATCGCTAATATTACTCACACATCTTTTGCCTAACACAACCTAAAACATGAAACAAAGCTAAGACCTCTAGCACACATAAACCCAGAAATGAAACTATGAAAATACGAGCATAAACATAAACAAAATATGCAAACATATTCTAGACAATTAAAGCACATGATGCCAAACCGATCACCCACACCCCCCAAATAAAAATGGACAATGTCCTTAGTGTCAAGAAAATAAAAGAAGGGTGTCGAAAACTCCCCTGTTGATCAAAGGGATCACTACGGTGGCGGTGGTGGCATATGGAAAGCGAGAAGCTATGCTAGCTGCTGTTGGATGGCCTCTTGATTCTTGTGAAAAGAGCTGCTGGTTGCCTGGCCGTAGACATATTTGTCTAGAGTGCATCCATGTCCTAGCTCATGGTGACATGGTGCTCTTGGGTCTCATCCCAGTACGCATCAAATCGAGCGGTGAGGTCCTGTACCTGGTCCTCCAGTGTAGTGGAAGGACTAACCGGGTCCTCCTCTTGAGATGGCTATGGTGGTGGGGGTTGGGTGGAGGACTGCGACATCTCACGGTACTCTCTAAACTCATCCTCATTGGAGGCTCGTTGCTCGAGAGTCTTATACCTTCTACGGCCTTGGTACACTCGGTTTGTCTTTCTTAACCATGATCACCTTGATCGGGTGTATCCAAGCCTCATTGTCCTTTAAGGGCACCTCGACTTGCTTGCATAGACTGTAGATAAGGAAGGTACTTATGGGTTCAGCATCTTTTTTATAAGAAATTGCATCTGCATAACCTGCCCGACATCAAATGGAATGTCTATATAATGTCATAGTTGACGGGGCCCTCTTTCTGTCGCTTCACACACATTAGTCGGAATGAGGCCTTGATATGATGAAGTAATGCCATACCTTAGGAATGTAAGGCAAAATGTTTGGCCTTGAAATGCCACGACATGCCCTTCATTGTTAAGTTTCCACTCTCTTTGCCATTGGTCAACATCCAAGAACCTCGGGATGATTTGGGATACTCATGGAGCATCATAGGCCTCGGGGGTTAACTTGTTCACAAGTTATAGTATCTATTGATAGACTTCGCACTAAAGTCTACCAGCACTCCGCACGGACCTTTTTTTAGTACGTGGGATGCGAGATTAGCGTAGAACTCTTGTACCACCCTTGTGGCAACTGGGCTCGGAGGTTGGCAAAGTGCCTGCCATCCCTTGTTCACAATGCTTTTACAAAAGAAATCATCGAGGTGGTGAAACCCCTTTTCCTTGATGAAGGACCTATTCTTTGAGATGAGGCCAAATTTCTCGGCCACGTTTTCATTGACAAATTTTTCATGATCATAACCATGAGTAGGCTTTTCACTTGCTCGACTTCTTTTCAAGCTTAGTTTTTTCTTTTTGACCTACATCGGGCACCTGATAGGGATAGGGATTGGAGGATCGTCTAGGCTTAAATCAATCTTTAGTTGGCTTCTAACACCTATTGTGATGCTACTCCACCGAATTACCCAATAGAGTCACCAAAAACTCAGCAGCAAAGGACAAACACTTAATTGTGCACTAAGGCGATAGGTCCACGATTCAAAGCAAGGATCCTATAATCACCCACCACACATAGGTTCTTTTTGCTTACATGTAAAACCAGCGAAAACTCCAAATACACACGGAATCTAGCTACAAACTTACCCGAAAATGTCGGGCCGTGGGCGAATCTCCCAACGAAGGTGAACAGTGATTTTGGATCTAGAAACGTGCTTAGGGCTTTAGGGTTTCTAAGGTGGGCTGGGGCGAGCTTGGATGGGGATGGCTAGAGCACCTGCAAAAAATGGAATAAACAGCGGGGATTGTGTTGCGTATGGGGGAATATGAGCACGTTCATGTTGTTCATAAAAATAGAGCAATGTCGCGGCGTTCTCGAGTTAAATTGTCAACGTCGACCTTCATATCAATGTCACGGCGTTCCAAAGGTGAAATTTTGAGGCGTTGGGATCCTAGCGTCGCGGCGTTTCAGGGGAGTAGCCCGAATGCGGAGTTACCCAGCGTGCGCGTTACAAAAATTCAATTTTCAACGTCAGCGACGTTGAGAGATCTGAAAGTTAGGATTTCAAATTTTCTCGAGGTTGCAATGTTATAAAGGCAGACTCATGCTTTTTTTTTACAAAATTTCTAAGTATGAAAAACTCACTGAGATGAAGTTCCAAGCCCCTTGTACTCTTGGAATGGGTTTTTCTCGAGCTAGTTCTCTTTGTTAATAAGCTTCTATCTTGGATCACGAGAAAACAAACAACAAACATTTTTGATTAGGCTTTATGTGCTCTGAGAAAAATGTGCTTTTTTAAGAAGAGAGAAAGCAAAAAAAACGTAAAATTGCCGAAACTACACTACGGAAGAAAAACATCAAAGGCTTGGGTTGCCTCCCAGAAGTAGTGCTTTGTTTAATGTCATTGGCTCGACTTCCTTGAATCCTCAATGTTCCCAGACTACGAATTTTGCACAGCTCCCTCGACACTGGCCCTACGTGATAGCACCGGATGTATGGCCTGTTTGCTTACATGAAACTTGCCCCTAAAGTATGGCTTCAATCGCTGTGTGTTAACTTTAAAGGTTCCTTTCTCTGGGTTCATAATTTCTCTCCTCCATACAGAAAAACCTGAGTCACAGTAAATGGTCAGAGCCTACCTTGACTTTGAATTTCCACACAGGAAAAGTTTAGTCGGGAGTTAAATGGGAGACCCAGTGGACGGAGCTCAGGCCTTTCCTTGCAATATGCTTATCGTGCAAGGCTTTCGTCTTTTCTTTATATATCTTCGCATTCTCGTACGCCTGATTACAGAACTCCTCTAATTCACTGAGCTACAGTATGTGTTTCTCGTCAGCCATCTTACAATCCATATTCAACTGCCTAGTTGCCCAGTATGCTCTATGTTCAAATTCCCTTAGATAAGTGACAACTTTCTTGAACACTACTTTGAATGGTGATTGTAAAACCCATGAAAAATTTAAATTTAATTTTTTTCAAAGAATAACGGTGATTTATCGGAATAGTCTTGGAGGAAAGGTAAGGTTTTTCTAGATCTTGGACAATGAAAGCGGATTTCACCTTGGAATCGTCTCAAATCTAGCACCCCATTCGAATTTTGTTGAATTTCGAGACTGTCAAAATTTCACGTTTTTTGAAAAAAAAAATTGCAGAATCAAGGTACGAGTGACCACGTGGCACTAGGTGGTAGGACACTTGGCTTGCCACGTGGCAGGCTACATGAAGGTGGCCTTGCGGGGCTTTGCGTGGGAGGCGAGGTGGAGGGTGACTCACCCCACCACGTCCCGAATAAAATAAATAAATAAGAGAATGAAGAGAAAGGGAGGGGAGGAGGAGAGGATAAAGGGAAAAAAAAAGCGAGAGAAAAGAGAAATGAGAGAGGAGGTGCTAGAGAAAGCAAAACATGAGAGAAAGGAAAAAAGCAGAGAAAAAAGAGAAAGAAAAGAAAGGAAAGAAGAAATAAGAAAATAAGGGAGGAAGAATCGAGGTTCTCTGTTTCTGAAACTGACACAGTTGCTTATTGAGTTTATATGCATGAGGTAGGGAGTTTCTCTCCTACTCACGGTTATTCTTGACTAAGGGTCATTGATGGCTGGGGAGTTCGGCCTTAATATAGTAAGTTGGTTCTTTTAAATGGTTTTTTGGTTCCGAATTTGGGTTAGAACTTCAGTACTCATACTATAGCTTTACATCTTTGAATGTTTGTGTTTGAGTGTATCTTTGTTTTTTTTTTTTTTTTTTTGGATTGGGTAGAAAAATCCATTACGCATGTTAATTGCCGATTGACTAACATGTAAGGTTTGTGTGGAAGGATGTTGTTGATATATGCATGTTAATATATTAATATGAGTTTGAATGAATTTATAATCGAGAGGGTTGTCAAATATGTTTGATATCGGAGGGTTGTCAGTATGTTTCAATATCGGGTTGTCCCATGAACATGTCGGTTGCCCATGAGCTTGATCGGAGGGTTGTCTAATTGAATTTCTCGAGAAGGATTATCCATTAGAATGATTTATAAACCAAAAATCTTTTGTTTGAAACAGTTTTCTTACACGACATTGCATGTGGACTTAGGTGGGGAATAGCCCTTGTAGGAGAATTTCTCTATTGGGTTGTTCTCACCCCATTATGGGAAAACATTTTTCAGGTGTTGGGAGTACACCCGAGAGGTGGACATAATTGAGGTTTAACTGGGAAGAAGGCCAAATTTGGCTTTACTTATGTTTTTAATTATGGGGTAAACCCGGTTCTATATATGTAATGGATTAGAGTTGTAATTTAACTCATTTTGGATGATTAATGCTTTTTGGCAAGTTTTCCAAGTTACCTGCTGTCTTTGTAGTAAAAAGGCTATTTTATATCTAAATTAGGGTGTTCTGGAAAGAAAATAAAAAGGAACTGGAGGTGCAGAAGACCAGAATGGGCTACTGACCATTTTCAGGTCTCTGTTGCGACAAAGAATGCTGACCCTGTGTCTCGGCAGTGGTTTTCCATGTTCACGACCACGGTTCTCAGAGCCCCGAGCACGACCTTCGGCACGGAGTGTGCGGCAGAACTTATGCGCTACATAGCAGCTCAGTGTGAAGCTCGCGACAGGGGTATTCGATGCTTGAAATATATATATATATATATATATATATATATTTTACCCTGAAATAAGGGCGTCACGGCTTGGTAATCATGGCTTAGGTATACAAATACCTAGGGCTCGATAGGCACGAGTTTAGATCATCCATCCATTGTGCATTCTGATGAATGATTATGTGCTATTATTGCATGATATTGTGTTATATAGATTGTGTGAATTATAGAATAGGTAAATATAGGATTCGAGAATTACTAGTGGTTGGCATATGCACTGCTAGTAATTTCAATATTGCTCTTTGAAATAATATGTAAGATGTAAGTCGAGGAAAAGGACGAAATTCGCCCACTAGGCGACTTATAAGCGAGTCACTGTCTTTGTCCAGCCAATGAAGCCTTTGTTGAGGTTATGGGTGCCACCACTTCTTGCCATTGCGGTGAAATGCAGTTGGGGGTCGGTGAGGGTCGAACAACCTCGAAAGGTTTGCCATATCATCCTCCGGTATTCGGGAGGAGGGATCAATGTTGGCCCGGAGCCATTGGTTGACAGTGAAAAAGAAGTTTTGGGGCTATGAAATCACCTCCCAGATGCCATGAGGATCGGCTCGTGCGTTTCGGCTAGAGGGTGAATCAGTTTGGTGGGATTAGATTGAGCTCGAGGGATGTGGAGAACATGACATGGGAAGAGTTAGAATATGTTTTAATACGTGGTAGAAGTCTTAAAGTCATCTATTTTAATCCATTTTTAAACTATTTTAATATATTCAAATATGTTTTAATGCCAAATTATGGAATATTCACCAACAGTGTTTTGCGGGTTTTTAATTCAAGAGAAAATTACAGTGAAATAAGAGAAAACGATTACCGCGATCTATGTCACGGCGAAGTTTTTTGTGTATCGCGACAAACATCGAGCTAATAGAAAGATGCTGTCACGATAAAGACTGACGTGTTGCGATAGAAAATGGGAAGAATCTAACAATTCAGTGAGAGACGAAGAAAGTTTATCTTGCGGCAGGTTTTATTGCAGGATGTGCACCAGGAAAAATTTGTTTGCGATAAAAACTCTGTCGCGACAAATGAAAAGAAGCGAAAACTATGTTGCGACAAGGGATCTTCTGTCACGAAACTGATTATTGCAACATGGAAAAACTGTTGGGAGCGAAGAGATTTAGAAAGGCCTACATCGCGACAAAGATGTCATATCATATCCGCGATCTTTTGAATAAAGAAATATTTGTTGCAACAAAAAGATGTATGTCATTATTTGAAGGAAGAAGGAACGGATTATGATAGATGCTTGAGATCACGATGTACGATGCTTGCTTAGTCAAGCGACACGAGTGTAATAAAGAATCGATGTTGCGACATACTTAGACCTAAATACATGCTTCTATGTGGTAACTTTGGGGATCTTAGAATTCGAGGACACATAGATCGCTGAACATTGATAAACAAGATTCGACGGACTTTTACGTATGTGACAGGAGTTCAACACGAAGGGAAGAGAGGTCTTCGTGGCTGCAACAAAATGGGTCACGACCTGAGCTATAAGCTGAATATCACGGAAAGATTAGTTAGTGACATAAAAATTTTTGTCGCGGCCAAAAAACATCGACAACACGAGAGACTATGTCATAAGATCAAAGTGACTGCAACAGAAGTGAGTTAAGTGGCGACATGACTGCGCCAGCGACAGAGACTTTCTTTGGTAAGCTATAAGAATCTGCGACATTACGAAACATTGTTGCAACAAGAAGGAACCAACGAAGTATTTGTGCATTGACGTAAAAACTAGGTCACGGCGTAAATTTCTGAAGAAAGCGACACATAAACAATGTCGCGACACGATTATCGATCTTAGCATAACTATTCCACTAAACACACATAAGATTGTGACATAGAATGGATAGAATGGCGGTTATGCGGGACAGGTGTTAAATTTCAAAGAAAGATCTCTCTGTCGCAGCCAGAATAAATATCTTTGAAGAAACAAATCGCATGCGTGACGAGGCTTTGTGCGGCGAATCCAGAAGGATGCTGAGGAGCAAGTCATGACAAACTACTACATGTTACCTTGAGACCTGCAATAAAGAGGTAAAACTTTGTCCCTTGGCGACCTTTCAGGTCTCCACAATGTAGCCTCTAATTTGAGACTGAACTTTTTGGGGGCTCACATAAATCGAGGCTCAATTTGAGAAGCGAGGCGGTCGAGTTAGCGGAAAAACCAAAGCATGGGAGATGAGGACTCTTTTTGTATTGTATTTTTTCTTTTTTTTCTTTTCTTTTTATTTTCTTTGTAGATTAGATTTAGCGTGTTTCAATTGTTTCTTGAACTGAAGCAGTGGGTGTTCGAAGTTTGAAGTTGGAGTTAAATTGTTGAAGATCATTTGGAATTGTGTTTTGAATCTAATGAAGTCTAGATAAAGTTGGAATTCATTTCAACACGGTTGATTACATTTGCATTGGAAATTTCTTGATCAGTATTTCGGTGTTCTTTGTGATTCGGGTTTTCGAAACGACTTAGTTGGGAAAGATCACGATGTTAGTTATGGTCTTTCACCTTACAAGTTAGAAAGAGATTTCTTAGATTGAGAATTTGCAGGTTTATTTGAATAGTGTTGTTCATAAGAGTGAATTGTTCCACGACACAGTGTAACTTATACCCATAAAAGGGACCGTTATTTAATGCGATTTCGAGGCCCTCTGCTGAAGTGGGGGAGAGATTCTGAGCATGGATACGATTACTTGGGGGTATCTTCAGACTAATATTGAAGAGTAATGAGCTACGGAAATATTACTTAGATAAATCATAAATTTACTCATAGTTAGAGATTTAATTTAGTGATCTATCAATTTAATCAATTAGAGATCTCTCCTTGGTCTAGAGGAATGATCTTGATCACTATGGTAAGCAAGTCTAATGAGGAAAGGGAGAACTCTTTAAGATCTCAAGGATGAGACATCATTCATCTTGTAGAAATCTGGCAATGGCCTTGTCTTGGGAAGCAAGAAATCTGAAGTCATAAGAAATGGGTATGAAGTATTGGAAAATAAAAATGCGGATCTTATAAAAAGAAAATCTTATTACAAGTAATTGGATTAGACACATGTTTGAGAGAAATGAACATGACTTTCTAATAAGTGAAATGTATAGTTAGGGAGAAATCCAGACTATACTACCTTGCCTCTTTAATGATTTCAGTTGAATTCATGATAGAATAGAATTAGTTTATGTTGCAGGAATTGATAATTTCACAACAGTGAAATCCCAGTGTCTACTTCCAGCAATAATCTGGTTCAGTCCAGTTTAGGTCTAAGATTTTAAATTTTCCTTTTATTATAGATGTAGAAATACAGATAGTAGAATTCTTAGTTAGGTTACTGAAAATTTTATGACATGGAAGTTCAAATAGTGTGGAACTTGAGTAGTTAAGTAGTTGAACTTTAAATTCTTTTCAATCTCTGTGGGAACGATATCCGGACTTATAGGTCCACTTTTATTACTTTTATGACCCGTGCACTTGCAGCATTATGACCAAACTAAATCTTGATAAATTCATTGACAAAATCCATCTTTAAAATGAGCATACAAGTTACATTTGGTCTAAACAAGTTTTGGTGCCCCATTGGGGATTAGGTAATAGTTCTTTGGTAAAGTAGCAGAATTTGATCTCTATACAAAATTTGGTCAACAATCAGCTAGGTATGCAAAAGCTCAGGAGTTCTTAGAGTTGAAATAGGGAAATATGGCCGTGCTTGAGTGCATTGGCTAAGTTCACGAGTCTGCGCGTTTAGGATGATTATGTGGCTAAACATAGCCAAGGTAAGAAAATTTGAGGATGGTTTTTGAAGTTAACCATCCGGGAAAGATGTGGGACTCACTCCTACAAGACATGGACTCTATGGTCATGAGAGAAAAGATGACTGATGCAGAGCATCGAGAGATGCAGTCTTTAGTGACGAGGAGAGGAGGGTCGACCTTCTTCTAGTTAGAGAAAGCGGAAGACTTGTTCCACGAGATTCAAGGGCAGGGACCGCGATTCTCGGGGCTAAAGGCCCGAGTTGAAATTTGCTAGTGAGAAATGCACGGATGACATGCTGCATTGCCATCAGCACGGGCACGTAAGGGCGTGATTGCCCAGCGAGAGAGCGAGGATCTCGAGTTTTGGGATTCCTCAATCCCGATCATCGGTGGGACGATGCACAAGCATAATTTGCTCCTTCTTGCACTGTCTGACCGAGGGACTAGGCTCGATCTGGGGGTGTTGTGCGGCATGCTACGTTGCTCTCGCGGGTTAGAGAGGCGGGGTTTCGGTCGAGACCGGGACTGAGAGGCTCCTTACGAGACTTTAGGGACGGAAAGTGTCTACTTTACATCACACCTGAATTGAGCTAGTTGATCGTTGGGGTTATCCAGAGTATGTTTCTGCTATCTCGCCTATGGGCAAAGATATTGTTTGATTCTTATTGCATTGCATTACGTTGTTGCTTTCGTCTAGTGTGGATGTTTTGGGCTTAGAGGTGGAGACTTGGAGAATCGGGTTACATGTGAGTTCTCGCCAGGAGGACTAGGGTGAGGATGTGGTATGTTGAGATTGTGAGTTAGAGATCTCGGGGGTTAACTCACGGTGGACCTTCGGGTGATGGACATATCGGATTTTGATGTCATTTTTGGAATGGATTGGTTAACGACACACCGAGTCATCATTGATTGCGATAATAGGAGGATTATTGCCTACACATGGGATGGTATTTGGGTGACTTTTCAAGGGGAGAAGCGCATGATGCTTTACGAGAGACATACGGCTGCGGGTGGAGTAGATAAAGGATTGATGAGTTGGCTAGCAAGCCTTACCACAGGGGATGAAGGGAGACAGGATGACAAGGTCTACCTCGAGGTGGTTTGCGAAGTATTATGAGGATGTTTTAGGCAGGCTATGGGATTACCTCGCACGGGATGTAGACTTTGTTATTGAGTTACACCACAGTCGTAGCCCATTTCATGACTCTCATATGATGGCCAGGTTGAGTTGCAGAACTCAGGTCAATATAAGATTGTTGGACAAGAGAGGTTTTTTCAATGGCGACAACTACCGCCATGGGCGCTCAGGTTCGTTTGCAAGAAAAGGATAAGACCCTTATTTGTGTATTGACTCTTGACAGTTGAGACGGGGTTGCGATCAAGAATACGGTATCCCGCCACCCAGAGTTGATGGAATGCTGTTTGATCGATTGAGAGGGCCTGAGTCTACTCTAATATAGACCTTGATTCGTTTTATGCAAGTAGGTGTTGAGGAATCAACAAAATTTATATCACAGGATTCCTACTAACGTAGCAAAGCTACTGCGATATAGTGATAGCTCTAGGGTCGAACCACGGGGATGGGTTTTCTTCGCTGAGAGAAGGGTTGCAATGGATTGAAAATGGTGTTTCTAGTTGGATTTTTAGGGTTTGTGAAAAAACGATTAATAGGTGAATGGTTGAAAAATGGAAATAACTTGAAGTAAAAAGTTAAGAGAGAATTCCTTGAAGTCTTGGGCCACTGGGCTTAGGGTTCTAAGTTAACCGACATGTCCTCGAGTCTTTTTCCTCACGTTAGGGAGCATGACATATAGTCATTTCCCGAACCGGATCTTCATTTAGCTTTAAAACCTAAACCTTAAAAGTTTTCCTCTTGAAAGATGGAATTTGATTAGGCATAAATGTCCCTAATGGTGAGAACATATCTCATAAACCTACCATACAGTAACTAATAGGAGACAACTAACTGGGCATCAGTGGATCTAGTGAAAGTATCCACTGAACCCGAAAAGCTTGCTAAATACACGTTAAGGAGAGCATGCCTAAGAGATCTAACCTAAGGTGAGAAGAAGAAACATAAATACCCTTAAATGCAAACATGAAAAGCATGTGAACATGCAGCCTGCCTCAAAACCAACACCTAGTGGCCTTCCCCTTCAAGGATGAGGGGTTTTAGTAGAGCATCCCTTGATTTGTTATCATCGAGGGTGTTTGGCTACGAGAAAAATGCAAGAAAATAAGGGAAAGGAGGGAAAATCCACAAAACTAATTCGAGGGGAGGAAGCTTTGTGCCCTCGCTTTCTTGATTGATTGATGAATTTGAATGTTGATTGATTTACAAGCAAGACTGAGCTTATATAGGTGCTCAGTACCAAGGAAATTACAAAAGTGTATAAAGGAACCAAAATTATATCAAGGGTAAATTTGTATAAAACCACAAAAAGGCGAGTCAAAAAGCAGTCAACAGCAGGTGGAAGAAGTGTTGCAAAATTTCGTAACCTGCGAAATTTGCAGGTTGCGAATTTTCGCAACCCTGGAAAATTTCCACTTATCTCTCCTTCTCTTCAGCATTTTTGCTCTAAATTTCCCCTGGTTCGATCATGCATCTTCGAATTCGGCTCGGGTTCATCGTGTTTGAATCAGTTGAGATAATCAGGGCATTTTTACATAAAACTACTAAAAATAGCTCTGAAAATGTGATCGATGCAAAAATTTGGGTTGATGTATCAGATTGAGTGTGAAGTCGATTAGTACCGCAAAGTGTTTAAAATCTACATTATACGGGGCTCAAAATAGCACTATTTGGGTGCTAATCACTCCCCAATGACACATTGCTAGTCTCTTACTTGATGATAAAAGAAGGAAGATCGTGCGAGTATATATATCTGAGTTGTCTTTTCAAAGTGTGTATAAAGTGAGGCCTTACCTTTAGTATGAAAATTTTGGACTGCAATGCAAAAACCATCTTAGGAGAATAAATTCCATACAGGGACAAGTTTAGAGAAGTTTTCATTCAGGAAATCCTTTGAACTTCCACGAATCTAAGTGTTTAGGTGATCGGTTTTACCAATAGGCTGCTAAGCTACTATCCCCTAACCAAGCTCACGCGATGCAGCAGATTGTTGACCCGACCTAAATAGATTCAGTTCCACTCTTATTTCACTTACATTGTATTGTAGGGTGCAATGCTTAAAACTCGACTTCACCAAAGTCCGTGTAACAGGGATCTACCAATGACTCCTAACCAACTAAGGTTTAGGGCATCGGGTCAAAAGGATCTTTCAGCCACAAACTCTACAGGTTTCACCCCAAACTTCAAATGATTTCGAGAATCCAGCACCCTGACTCGCTAAGCTCCACATCCACGTGGCGAGCAGCAAGTAGGTGACTCCCGACCCGATTGGCTTAGGGCACCCGGCTTTAGGAGCTTTCGCAGTAAACCCTCGAGGCCGTGCTCGAGTTTCAGAAATGACGTCGCGGCTTTTCAACTCTCTTTTCTTTTCTTTTTCTTTTGGAGGACTCATTGGCCTTACTTTTTTTAGGGAACTCCTAACTATTATAAATGTCAATGAGCTAAGGCAGCGGTTTGCAAAAATAAAGGGTATACGGCTTCTCGACCTATGAGCGAAAACTAATGTGCAACGTATTGTGGCTAGATAATGGTGGAAGACATTGGTTGATTCTTAGGGTCTTGACCCGAACGGCACCCGATCATGCATGGGGCCCAGTCTAGCATTGATGGCGCGGCATACGGTGTTTGACTTTTCAATTTAAGGGAAGCGAACCATAAAAATATGGGGTAAAATGAGATGCAAAGTGTAACAAAAAATAGAGTTGTATTATTATATATAATTGTGTATTTCACAAAATTTTCAGTTTTGAAAAAGTAAAACGAGCCATTTATCATACAATATGGGCTTTGCTAAGCGATGCGAAACAAGACATAGTCAAGAAATTATGAACATCGCTTCGAAGCACTTTAACTCTCGACGGAACTGAGAAAGTTAGTGGAGGGTGTTACCTCAATCGATTGGTGGAGAATGTCGTCCCTCGACTGGATAAATTTGAGGTCTTTCTTCAGAGGTGTGGTTGATCTTCTTCGGTTACTTGACACATCCAGGAATCTGCGAGGGGGCTGATGGTGGAGGAGAATTTTGATCTGCTTAGGGAGGGATAGGGCTTTGGCTTCGGGGGCATGCGAGAGGCAGCGGGGGAGACTGAGTGGCTGCGGAAGCTGCGGGAGGATGGCGGTCGTGCTCTGACAGCCTCGGTCACTTGAGTCATCCTTCCTACGTAAGTATGGCTTGGGGCGCAAATGGCGTAGTGGTGGAGGAAATGTGGGACCGCCTCCATGATAGTCGGGAAGTCCACAGTGGAGAGGGTAATCTCTTCTTGGGGCGGTGCGGAGGTTCTTAGCCAGTATACCTGGCCAGGGCCGGTGGGCGAGGGTGAGGATCTTGAGGGTAGAGGGCATCGGGCTTGAGGTCGCGGGCTAGGCTAGAAGGCTCCTCGGTGTCTTCGGCTATGGGACCAGGGTCCCCTTGTGGACTATCAGCAGCCGGCTCGTCCTCGTCTGATCCCGGAGGGGGAAGATGAAGGCACGGAGCTGTATTGTCCGGTCGGCAGTGGGGTGGCCTCACCGCCACGGCGACCCTCCGTCGAGGAGGCTCGGCGGGGCTTGGAGTGTGCTCTGGCTTTTGACATAAGAGTCGTGGAAATAGGAGGGCATGGACTCGGTATGGGACAAACTCCGTGGTGGACCGCATTACGCCGAGGAAGTGAAGAAGGGCGTCATAATTAGCTGCAGGGCTGAACCAAAAGCCCTACGAGAATGCGATATAAAACCCACGAAAAATAGCTTCTCTCCTCTTAACGATATCTTGGGTGGAAGCATATTATACCTCGATATGGTATATCAAAAGCATACAACTGCGGGAGGTCTTTGCTGAATAATATAGTCCCGCGATGCGTCAGTGGAGGCCCAGGACCATCTCCTTAGTCGAGGATGGGGCCCACTTATCTATGGTCGGGTACAACGTTGGCGAGGACCAGCTGGAAGATGGAAACAAGCGCGATGTCGGAGGCTGAAGTATCCACTGCTAGGCGGAGTCAGTGGAAAAATGCAGAGCGGTCGGGTTGGCCTCACGCCTAGACGTCATCGTATGATAAAACTCGATGACTACCCGAGGATAATATAATCGGCAGCGGTCATAGAAACGACTCGGATGGTATCTGCACGCACGAGAAGTATAAAGTCTCTCGAGCTCAGGGTCCTCGAGTAAATCTTAGGAAAATAGTAAACCTCAGCCGATCTCTCCCTCTGCGGTCGACATTTCCACAGGATGAGTGCACCCAAGGGAAGAAAGGCCACTTTAATAATAGATGCATGGGATAGGTCGGGGCTCTGCGATGCTGATAAGGCGGTGAGGGTGGTGCCTGGGGTCTCGAGGTGGACGACTCCCCTGGGCCTGAAGTCCGGGCCCTCTTGGGCGATGGGGCCCTCCGGGCTGGCCTGGGATGCAATGGGAGGCCGGGCGGGTGGGACGGCTCGGGTATGATATCTCCCCATGGGCGGGGGGCCACGGAGGAGGAGCCCGCCAGCATCGATGCGGTAGTGCCACTGGACCTTGGTAGGGCGGGAGCGGCCCGACCGGCTGGGGGCGCTCGCAGGCCCAGTGACATCGTGCGGCCAGCTGCTCCTGGGGTGGAGGTGCCAGTAGGGGGAGTGGAGCTCCGACGCACCCGTGGCCGATAGGAATGAGCCCCACAAGTCTTCGCCATTGTTAGGCTTGGAGAAGATCAAATTTGAGAGGGAGAAGGAAGTTTCAGAAACTGGGAGGTTGAAATATGAAATGGAAAACGAAGGAAAAAAGGGTTTATATAGGGGAGGAGGGGTAAGTGGGAAGACATGGATAATTAATGTCATTAGTGGCCATTAATTGAATGGTTAAAAGTGAAATTTATTGCAGGAGCGTGAAGCGAAGGGATTCTGACGGCGTGACGATGAGCCGATTAATCTGCCAATTTGTGAAAATTTGCAGGTTGCGAAATTTCGCAACCTGTGAGCATTTGATTCGTTTAGGCCAAGTAGGTGTTCGGAATCAACAAAATTTATATCTTAGGATTCCTACTGCCGTAGCAAAGCTGCCTTCTGATATAGTGGCCTACAGAAGATTAGAACACAGGGATGGGTTTTCTTCATGTAAATGATTTACAGTGAAGGCTAAAATGGTGAATTTGGTTTGGATTTTTGGGTTTGGTAAAAACAATGAGAGGTATTGTTTGGAAAACTGAAATTTAAATACAATAAAATGTAAAAGAATTATGCTTGAAGTGTAAGGCTGTTGGATTTGGGTTCTAAAGATCACTGAGGGGTTCTGGGTTCATTTCCTCGCGTTGGGGAGGATGACCTATAGTCATTTCCCGAACCGGATCTTCATTTAGCTTTAAAAACTAAACCCTATGATTTTCCCTTTTGAAAAACAGCATTTACTGAGCATAAATGCTCCCCGGTAGTGAATACCGTCTGGCCAAATCTACCTACGGTGACCGGAAATGAGGCGACTAATGAATCTCGGTTGATCTAGCAATAAGCATCCACTTTGAACCTATAAGATTACCAAATCTTTGGTCTGCATCAGGTACATTAGAGATTTAAACCTAGATTGAAAGAAATAGAACATAAATACCCATAAATGCGTGCGTTAAAGCGAGGGGAGTAGTGAGTTCTTACTCAGCCTGTAGTGACCCTCATAGCCCCGAGGATAAAGTGGTCCCCTTGACCATCCTACGAGTTGTCATCCTCAGGAGGTGTTTGAGTAACCCGAGAAAAGAGGAGAAAGAGGAAGAAAATAGGAGAAAGGGGAGAAAAACGGGAGGAAGCGGAATAAAGTTTATTTCTTGCGAAAGTCTCCATGCCCGATTAATAAACAGTAAACTATATAGCCACCAAGACAAGCGAAAATACCAAAAACAACAAAAGCATTTAACTGTTACAAGGACAAAATGGGAAGAAACCAAAAAAATGCAACAAAAACGGTCACGGCGTCAAACTGCAGGAGAGGTGAACAGTGGCTGAATTGTGAATAGTGCTTTCACAGGGATGGCAGTGCTCGCGGGAACCAAATTTCCGCAGGTGCTCCACCGTTCTTGTTTTTGTTCTTCTTTCATACGGTCTCGTCTGCCAATCTTGATTTTGACTCAATTCTTCATGCTTGGATCGACTCAACAATTTCGGCATATAAATAGCTTTTAAAACTATAAAATTAGCCATAAAATGTGATCAGTAGAATAGTAGGGACCTTAATGTGCAAGTGGGTGTAATTAGAATGATTAATTTTACAAAAGAACTTCAAACCACTATAATAAATAGGGTTCAAAAATAGCACTTTTAGGCACTTAATCACATACAACCCTACACATTGCTAGTCCCTTAGCAATGAAAGAAATAAAGAAAGAGAGAGCATATAACGATAACAAAATGATGTTCACAAAAATTATTATATATTTGAGTTGTGAATGAGTAATGCCTAACGCCAATGAGAATCGCTGTGAAACCCTTGCCCGATAACTATCTCAGAGGAATAAATGCCATATCTAAAATTATGAGTATCAAAGAGCTAGCCTCCTTCTTGGTGAATCAACTAGAGACTTCCACCAAAACCCTAAATGTTTGTTTGATCGGTTCTCAATGATAAGCTGCTTAGAAGCGAGACTCTCCCCCAATCAAGCCACTACCTACACTTAGGACACTAACCAACCTAAATAGATCAGGACCACTCTTATTCACAACTCTTTTTGTGTTGTAGGGGTGCAATGCTGAGGAATCGACCTCACCAAAGTCCATGTAACGGGGATCTACCGATGACTCCCAACCAACTAAGGTTTAGGGCATCAAGTCAAAAGGATCTTTCGACCACTAACTCTACAGGTTTCTCCCCAGACTCCGAATGATTTCGAAACTCCAGCACCTACAACTTGCTAAACTCCGCAATACCATGGCAGCAGAACCTTAAGTCGGTGGCTCCAGCTAGTTGGCTTAGGGCACAGGCTTTAAAGGCTTTAAGCCATATACCCTCGGACCGTGCTCAGGTTTCTTCTTTTTCTTTTCTTTTTATTTTTGCTTTTTCTTTTTCTCTTCTTTTATTTTGGAAGACATAATGGCCTTCTATTCATGGGAGTCCTTAACCTAGTATAGGTGGTCAATGAAACTAGAACTGAGTTATTACGAGGCTTAGGGCTAGAGCGGTTTTAGGTTATTGAAGAAACCTAGTGTGCACTATGTGTGGTTAGCTAAAAGGTGGAAGAAAAGGTCAGCTTAACAAATTCAACTAATCATCCACTCAAATTAGTCATGGAACCAAATCTAACATCAATAGAATTGGACAAAGTTTCAATTTTTCAAACTACGAGGCTAGAGCAAAAACAAAAAAAAAGTAGGTCTGATTTTTGAAAAATTAAGTTGTATAGTATATGACTTCCCAGAAAAACCGAGAAAGCCCCACTTGAACATCACAAAATGGGCTTTACTTAAAATAGTAACAAAGCATAAATAAATGCCCACTTCCTTCTCCTAACTCTCCCCAAACAAAATGTCACATTATGTAATGGGGCTTGGATTAGAAGATTGAGAAGGAAGTGCTCCCTTGATGAAATGTACTCGTTTTGGGATAGGATGCTTCTCAAGCTTTCCCACTTTGGGACCCATATTCACTCCGTTTGGGCCCCGAATAAACAAGTTAGGAGAAGAAAAGAGAGGAAAAAAGTAATTGGAGCATTTTGAAAATTACACCTTTATAACTAATTTCAAAAGTGTATTTTCTGGCTATATTGGATTTCTACACTCTCTAAGTTTCCAACAGTACCAGGCAGCCTAAAAAACGGAGTTCGGATGAAAATTATGATGAAAACTAAAATTGGGCTGCGAATTGAGGCGGGTTGCAGAAAATTCCTTGCTGCGAATTTTTTTTTTGAAAAATAAATAAAATAAAATAAAAATTATTTTCAAAAACGATTTTTTTTAAATTTGAAGACCTAATTTTAATTTTTTTTAATATATATATATATATATATCAAAACAAATGCGGAGCTTGCCCATAATTAGATTTGAAACAGTGTGTGCCATCTGAGAATTTCGTAGGAGCAGTGCTCCTTGCGAAAGTCGCAAGATTCTGAGAACCTACGGGTGAGGCTCTTTTAGACTTCTCTTTGCAAAAAAATTGACCCTATTTGCAAAAGTAAACACACATAAAAAGTTAAGAAAAATTACATAAAATTGAAAAATAAGTGGAAACAAGATTAACTAAAAATTAGAAGATATAAGAAAGAAAAAATTAAAGAAATCAAAAATAAAATAAAATAAACTAAAATAAAATAAGAAAAATAGAAACAAAAGTGGGGAAACATGTGCTCCCCCAAACAATTCCTTAAGCCTTTGGAGGCGATTGGGCTGTTGGAGCTTGCGAGAAATCTCAGGGGTCAGTGCTCCACGTGTCACGAAGACGGAACTGACCATCCATTGTGCCATGCGGTGTGGCTTGTGCCATCTTCTTTGAGGTAGTGACAAAGGTTTGAATAACGGCCACTAACTCCTTAAGGTTTTGTAGGGCAGGCAGTGTAAATGGGATGGCCTTTGTTGTGGGTGGCTCACGTGTTGCATGTGGTGCGAGGTGTTGGCGGGGATGTGGATAGCGGAGTGGGTTGTTTTGGGTTGGGCAGTGGCACTTGGATCCAAATTTATGGGGTTTAGGTGAAGGATAGCTGGGTTCCTCCCACAGCACCTTTCTCTGCCTCCCCCTGTATGGCTTTCCCTTGTTGGCGGAGTTCCTCGGGAGCCTCTACTTGGTTCTGCATAAATTCCTCTGAAGGCTAGCTACGGAGTTAGTCTGCTCACCCGAAAATAGTGTCGATTAAACTGCTTCTCTCTCTGAATTTCCTTCCTCTTGATGATCATGCTTCTTGAAGCGAGGCAAGTGATTTTAACCGGGTTGTCAAATTTTTGACCAATTTCACTTCAGAAACCCATCTACTTTTGGATTCGGAGTTCTGTCCACATTATGGTGCTACTCAATTGGGCATTGAATATCTTACGTTCTTCTATTGTCGTCCACCGGCTTGGTAGGTTCGGTGTGCTTGCTGTTGTGAAATTAGCGTGGTGGTTGTGGTGGCTGAGGATGAAGCCTGAATGGAGATGTAGGAGGTGCATGGGTTGGGGGAGCAGCGAAAAATTTTGCACTCATCCATGGAGGGTTTCTATAGTCCTCATGGACTGTACACTCTAGGAGTTTCTCTCCATAGAATACTCCTTTGTATTGTTCTCCCTGTCTTCATTTGATCCTGAAATTCGGACCAGCACCGGAACCTATACCCAATCTACAGTAGAAATAGAGACCTTGAGACAGCAAAGTCTCTGACAACCCCTTTTTTTTTGGTAAGAAAATGAAACAAATGAAAAGCGACAATAAAATATAAAACAAATTCACAGTACTTGTGATGAGGATCCACCAGTGTTCCCACGACTCGTCAATCACTTAGGCTGCGTCCGACAACGGCGCCATTTAATTCCTTTATGCAGTAGGTGTTCGGAATCGACAAAAATTTATATCCTAGGATTCCTACTCTTGATGTAACAAAGCTCTTTGCGGTATAGTGGCTCAGGGTTGAACATAGGGATGGGTTTCTTCATTGAGAAGAGTTGCGAGTGGATTGAAAATGGTGTTGTTTTTCTCGTTAGTTTTTAGGGTTTGTGAAAAAGCGGTGTAGGTGAATGGTTGAAAAATGGAAATAACTTGAAGTAAAAAGTTAAGAATTCACATACGAAGTCTCGAACCCAGGCTTAGGGTTCTAAGTTAGCAGGTATGTCCTCGGGTCTTTTTCCTCAGTTGAGGAGCATGACATATAGTCATTTCCAGGCAGGATCTTCATTAGCTTTAAAAACTAAACCTATGATTTTCCTTACGAAAACGGCATTCTGAGAGCATAAGCTTTCCCAGGTGAATGCACACGTCTCATAAATCTACCCTACAGTGACAAATAAAGGGCAACTAATGAATCTCAGTGGATCTAGCAATAAGCATCCACTGAAGAGATTTAAACCTAGATTGAAAGAAATAGAACATAAATACCCATAAATGTGTGCGTTAAAAAAATAGGGAACCATCAATTTTCTGAGCCCTAGCCGGCCCTCCTCTTCCAAGGATAAAAGTGAAAGTCAACCAACCATCCTACGAGTTGTCATCCTCGGGAGGGTGTTTGGCCAACCTAGAAAGGGAGGAGAGAAAGGAAGAAAGAAAAATGAGAGAAAGGAAAAGCGGAGTCTTGAGGCCACAAAGGTTATTACTTAGAGTCTCCACATAACGGTGTATCTGAATGAAGCATATAGCCACCCAGAGACAAGCGAAAATACCAAAAACAACAAAAGCATTCGCTATTTACCAGGGACAAAATGGGTTGAAACCAAAAAAAAAAATAAATAAATCGACAAAAGCGGTCCACGTCGGCTATGGGAGAGGTGAATAGTGGGCACAGAATTGTGAATAGTCTTTTATGATGAAACAGTGCTAGCGAAAACCAAATTCGCGAGTGCTCCAATTTCCTTGTATTTTACACTCTTCTTTCCTTTAGTCTATGATGCAATGCTACGATTTTGACTGATTATTGATCTTGATTGGGCTCAAGAATTTGACATAAATATCTTTAAAAAAATCTGAAATTAGCCCGCAATGTGAATCAATGATAGAGATAAATACGGGACCTTAATGTGCAAATCGGGTTAATTAGAATGATTAGTACACAAAAAGCACTCAAAACCTATAATAAATAGAGTTCAAAATAGCACTTTTTGGGCACTAATCAGACCTTCACATCGGTTATCATCAGTTGAGGGTTAGGGAGGCGGGACATCCACTAAGCGACGTCGGGGACACGGTATGGCCATTTCGAGTTCATAGTGATGCCTTTCGGATTAACGAATGCACCAACGTCATTCATGGACCTTATGGATAGAGTGTTCCAGCCCTCTCTAGATCAATTTGTGGTGGTCTTTGTTGACGACATCTTGATCTACTCAGTCGGAGGAGGGGGCATGAGGATCGTTGAGGGGGTTGTTCTCTAGGCCCTGAGTGCATCGATTATATGCGAAGTTCGGTAAGTCTGTTTAGCACTAAGGTGAGATTTTTGGGGCACTACCTCATGCATCGACCGGTGTCATGGATCCAGAGAAGATCAAGGCAATTATGAGTTGGGAGAGACCGAAGTAAATCTTTGAGATACGTAGTTTCTTGGGATTAGCAGGATATTACAGGAGGTTCATTGAAGACTACTTGACTAGTTGCACTATGATGATTGACCGGGAAGGGCATCAGAGACATGAGTGGGATGGCTTATGAGCAAGCATTCCAGGGAAATGAAAAGAGGTTGAATTCAGCTCCTATTCGATCGTCGAGAAAAGGGACCGAGTCTGTTGTATATTATGATGCTTGAATGAATTGGGATGTGTTTTGATGTAGTCCGGGAGGTTGTGGCTTATGGTTCTAGACAACTGAAGAACCATGAATTTGAACTTCTACACATGATATGGAGTTGGCGACTATAGTCTTTACCTTAAAGATTTGGTGGTAGAATTCAGGCGTGCGGCTTTTCGGATCTAGGGTTTTGAAGAACAAATTTCTCTAAGTAAGATCTTCCTTATTTTATTTTTCTAGATTTCTTTGATGTAGATTCTTTAATTTTTCTTACAGTTTAGATGAACCTTGAAGAAGTCAGATTTAGATTTCACTCTCGTTCTTTAAAAAAAAAAATGAAATAAAATAAGAATTGGTGGTGTCGTACTGAATTGCTTTGAAGTATGAGATTGAATTAGAAAAAAAAAAGAAGAAAAATGCTAGATATTCAAGATTTATTTTTAGAAAAAAAAAAAACAAATATTTGAGGATAATTTTTGAAAATAATAATAAAAAAATAAAGATAAATTTGAAAAGGCTAGAATTTTATAAATATATGTATTTGATAAGTATTTAAAGATATATATGTATTTTTGCAAGTAAATATTTTATTAAGAATATCCAATTAGGAAGTTTTAAGAATAAATAAGTAATGATGATAGTTTCTTCCTTATTATTTTAAAAGAAATATTTCATTGAGGTGAAATTCTTCGGATTTGCTCTTTCAAAGCTTTTGAGTACTTCTTTGAGGTAAGGGATATTAATGTAGATCTTTAAAAAGAAAATTGTTTGTTTTTCGCCATTTGAGGATGAAGGTGTTTTAAATGAATTATATATAATCTTGGTTTATGAAAAGTTTTACTTTTATTTATTTATTTGATTATCCATGGATCAAATAGTAGTTTTGTATGATTGTACTTTTTGAGATTTGTTTTGTTTATAAAAGGAAATGTGGAGATATGATGTTTCTTAATTTGAACTTTTGAATGAAATATTTGACTGTGGATTCGACCCTTGTCAGCGGGAATAATAATTGACACTATTACCTGATCAGCGAGATAATAGTTGACCTTTACATTTCATAGTGGCGAATGTAATTGATTTGAACCTAACCTCTAGGGTTTTGGACTAGAGGTTACTAGTGCTTAGTAGTGTTTGGTTCCGTCCACCTTAAAAGGAGCGATTTGCGATAATACACCCATTGAAAGTCCATATGTTGGGCACCATTTGATATTTGATGACCAGAGAAAAATATATTTAAAATGTATTTGATTTTGGACTTGATATGAAAGTGTTTGAATCGAAATTTGATATGAAATTGTTTGGATCACATTTGATATGAAATGGATGTGAGAATGTTTGGGAAGTAAAATTTTGTTAATGTTCCAACATTTTGAATCTAAAGTTTGATGAAAAACATCTCCTATTTCATTTATATGATTGAAAACTTTTTTGATCCATGAAAATGTATTAGTATTTCTTATTGAGCTTTAAACCAACCATTAGTTGACATGTTGGTACTTTTGATCTCGTGAGAGTGATGGCTACATTGGGGATACGTCATCATTCTAGGTTGATTAGAGCTTTACCATGTTGGATCATGTTGAACTA
>JAEQBH010009807.1:0-84140 GCA_016808115.1 Tetrastigma voinierianum
GCCTTTGGGTAACCTAGAGTTAGGTGTGAGTGCATAGTAGTGTTTTATAAAAGCGGATATGGTTGCGAAAGGAATTTCAAGGATGATATTCGGGAGAGGTGGGTTTGGGAGATGGGCGTGAGATCATTTCGGATGAGGACCATGACTGTTTCGGAAAGCTCACCAACCAATTCACCTCGGAGGGTAGTCCCATATTTTACCGAATATTTCGGTAGTGTATTTTCAAGAACAACGGGTTTTGTTTTGAAAATGATTATTTTCTCATACATGGCTTAGGCAAGTGTGAGTGAGTCGGTGGACTCGTGACATGGGGATGACATGTAGACATTCAAGTAGGATCATGTATTTACTTGAGTGTGTGTTTATTTTGGAGCATTGCACTGCACTTAGGTGGTGAGTAGCCCACTTAGGGCGATTCTCCTACTGAGCTTTAGCTCACCAGTGGAGTGGGACCCCCTTATTTCGGTACGGCGCTCGAGAATAGGCTCATTTTAAGGAGTTGATTTTGAAGAAATGGGTTTGTGGCTTGATGGTTTGGGACATAACATGTATTAAATTGTAGATTTTTAATATATGTTTGTATAAAACAAAAGTGTTATCAAGTATTGAATTATTGGGAGATAATTGAAGAATAGATTATGATAATTGATCTTATGAGTATTGGTTTATGAGCCCCGAGAGGCAATTTTACTCATGTTGGGATTATATTGCATATATATTGGATTGTTTGGGACGGGATATGCGGGTTATTTAAAGAAATGTATTTAGGTAGAGCTCCTGTACAAAGGAGACTACGGAATTTTGAAGTGGCGTCGGGTAACCCAGGCATCCACTTATATTCGCGGGTTGTGAATTAGTCAATGGACCCGAGTTTTGGGGTATATATAGATATATACCATATTTATATATATAGATAACTATATATATATATATAGTTATCTATATATATATAAATATGTTATCACTTATCATATATATAAATATCTATATATAGATGTATATATACATATCTATATATATAGATGTATATAGATATATCTATATGAATATATACATATATATATATATAGATATCTATATATATATATATATATTTTTATATATAAATATCTATATATCTATATAGATTTATATAGATATATAAATCTATATATATATATACTATATATATATATATATATATATATATATATATATATATATATATATATATATATATATATATATATAATTTATATATGCTTATAATCTACTTGAGCCATATAGATATTTATATAAAAATATCTATATAGAATATATACATATCTATATATATAGATATAGACATATATATATATAGATATCTATATAGATTTATATATATATATATATATATATATATATATATATATATATATATATATATATATATATATATATATATATATATATATATATATATAGATATATAGATTTTAGATTTATATATAGATATATATATATATATATATATATATATATATATATATATAGATTTATATATCTATATATATATATATAGATATATATATATATATATATATATATATATATAGGTACTATATCTATATATATATATAGATATATAGATTTATATATCTATATATATATATATAGTTATGTATATATATATATATATATAGATATGTATAGATATGTATATATATATATATATATATATATATATACATATCTATATAGATATATAGATATCTATATATAATTTATATATCTATATATATATCTATATCTATTTATATATATAGATATCTATATATATAGATATCTATATATATATATATTTTATATAGATATATAAATATCTATATATAGATTTATATATCTATATATATATCTATATCTATTTATATATATAGATATCTATATATATAAATATCTATATATATATATATATATATATATTTTTTTTTTTTTTATATATAGATATTTATATATCTATATAGATATGTATATATCAATATATATATATATATATATATATATATATATAGTCCAAAACCGATTGAACAACCAAAACTCTTATCCATAATAGAAGATGGATAAGGAAATGTTCAAATTAATTTTGAGCCAAGAAAAGAAAACTTAACGAGATCATGATACGCAAGAGTCTTCTAATTCTTATTTAGAAATTGAACTCCTTCGAGAGAAGATGGAAATGTTAGTCAAACTTAAATCTAAGAAGTAGACTATTCATCTACTATTCCAGTTTAAAATATAGAATTACCTTATAAAAAATTCAAAAGATTTAAAGATAAAAATTTAAATCGAAAACCCCACGAGAATAAACAAAATAAAAAACATCATAAAAGAGGTTAGATGTTTCAAATGTGTCAAAATGGTCATATAGCCCCCTAATTGTAAAAACAAGGTAAGTGTTTTATCGGATAAAGAAAAGAAGGTGTATTAGAGAATAATACTTCATCTTTACAGGCTGATAAAAATCTCGAACAAATTACGAAAATGAAAAGAAATTGAAAAATAGAAAATTGCTTATGTCAAATAAATGTATTTAACGGTGATCAAGAATTACTTCTTGAAATGATTGATCAGATAGAAGACAAAGAGACTAAAGCAAAATATATAAGAAAGGTTTTAGAACAACAAAATTCAAAACCAAAGCCTAAAATAAATCTATCAAATTCTTATCAAAGTAAGAAAGTATGTTTCAATATTATAAAAAGCAGGAACGCAACTTTGCAATTTTACGGGAAAGAGTAAAACAAATAAAAATTCAAATATAAATGAATTAAGAATTGTACACACAAAACCTAGGAGAAAGAATAACCAGCTTAGAAATCCAAGAAGATTTAACGAGAAGAAACAAATGAAAGTTGAAACTTTTGTACATAGTATGACTATAGTACAAAAATAAGATGTATACAAAGATAACTTTGAGAATAATCCACGATTACAAAGAAGTTTTATAGCTTTAATTGATTCGGGCGATTTAAATTGTATAGGAAGGATTAATCCCCTCTTGTATATTTACCATCTGAAGATTATCAGAAGAATTTGCTAGTAATGATCCTTTGAAGGTTATTCTAAAGAATACCACAGGTCATATTTGCAAAAATGGTATTTGTAATTAAGAACTTCATTCTTACTAGTCAAAATATAAGTCATCAAATTGTTTTAGAGACTCCTTTCTAACACGACTTTATCCTTTTCAAATTGATAATAAGGATTAAAAGCTAAATATAATGGTGAAATTCTTTTGAATTTATAAAGTATCGAAGTTAAAGAAATAAATCAAGTTCAAGATTTTATTTCACTTTGCCAATAAAGAAACAAAAACATGTAAAAATTTCTTCGAAAGAAATACAATATAAGAAAAGCTGAAAATTTCTGATCAGAACAAATTCAAATAAGAATAAAAAATATCCAAAACAAAATAGATAAAATCTTTGTTCTTACATACAAATGCATTTGGAATAGAAACGGCATATGGTTTCTTTACCATATGAAAAAGATTTCTCTGAAAAACAAATTCCTACAAAAGCTAGACCTATTCAAATGAGTCCTGAACTCCTTGAATATTGCAAAAAAGAGATTAATGATCTCTTAAATAAAAAGCTTATAAGACCTAGTCATTTCACCATGGAGTTGTGCGACACATGTCAAAAGCACCGAATTAGAAAGAGGAACTCGAGGTTAGTGATTAATTATAAACCAACGAATAAAAGTCCTACAATAGTTAGGTATCCAATACCTAATAAAAGGATTTAATTCAAAGGATTTATAATGCAACAATTTTTCAAAATTTGATATGAAATGGTTTCTATGTAATTTCAAAATTAAACCAGGAAGATAGATACAAAGCGCATTTCTTTGTTCCATTTGGACATTATGAATGGAATGTGATGCCGTTTGGTCTCGAAAAATACCCCTTAATTCCAAAAATATGATGAATGAAATATTCAATGAATACACTAGATTTTCTATTGTTTTACATTGATGATGTTTTTATATTTTAAGGTGCAATTGAGAACATTTCAAACATTTAAAAATTTTCAAAAAAATTGTAAGAGATAATGGTTTAGTAATCTCTGCAACAAAAAAATTAAATTATTTTCAAACAAATATTAGGTTTTAAGTTTGATATTTATGGAGCAAGAAATTCAATTTAAAATAAAGACAAAATCGTAATTTTAATTACAAAATTGTAGTAGGGTTAAAAATCGTAACTAATTCTCTAGACCTCGGATGATGAAACGGATTGCACCGTTGGAATCGTCTCACGAAATCTAGTTAGCACGTAAAATTTCGTAATTTTCTGGGAGCGGTCGGTGTCGACCGTTTTTCGAGCATCGCGTTTAGGTCTGTCGTCGGTTTGATGTGAAAGCCACATATAACATGTATCATGTACCATAAGTAGTATGAGTAGATAAATGATGAAAATGGGCCGGTAAGAGGTGAGAGTCTTAGAATATCAAATCACGAGTAAAGAGAGGACATGCATGTCATTTAAATTTGATTTTAAAGTCATAAAGACAAAAGAGTAAATAGTCTTTCATCTCCCTCCACAAGACAAGCCAAAAGCGTGAGAAGCGGGTGTTTTTCGGTCCCGGTGGCTGGCCGTTGAGAGGTTTTAGAGAGAGAGGCGCTTCTCTCTAAGTTTGCACACAATCCAGACCGTTGGCGGACCAGAGTGAGAGGGAAGCGATCTACAGACAGGCTACGCGTGGACTCGGTTTAGTAGGTTTCTTCAAACTCCTCGAGGTAGGATTTTCTCCCTACTTGGGTTTATTCCCATTTTTAGTGTTTTTCGAGATGTTTGGTCGATTTAGGCCATTAGGGCGGTTGGATCGGATCCCCTGAGAAGCATGGGGCCAAATTAATACAAATTTTTTAAAACCTTGATGGAGCGGCCCGTAGGCGCTCCACGGCTGTGTGGGTAAATGTTGATTTTGTGGTTTGAATTGTGTGTTGCGGACTCGTTTGAGGCCGGGAATGGCCACATGAGATGCGGGTTTTATATATGAGCCAGATAAATTGTTGAGAAGCTAGAGCAGAGAAAACCCTAGGGTTTCTTGTTCCCCAGGAAAGTGCCCCAAAATGTATTTTTGGGAAAATGCGGGTTTTGATTAAGTAATTCGAATCGAATTGCTTGTGTTTGAACATTAGCCCAAGTGAGCTAATTTTGGTGTTTGAAATGATAATTTCATAACATTTTGTGTGATTTAATTTTAATTATGTAAATATATTCATGTTTATATATTTGCATGTGGTTTAGACGTATTGGGCGAAGCATGCATTCCATACGCCGCGGGAACATCCTAGGACCATAGGAGTTAGTGCATGAGACAGAGTCTAGAAAATGGTTCGGAGGGTTGTCTAATAATGTAAAATGGTCGGAGGTAAAACCTAACTAAATAATATATCAGCGGAAGTCGGGCGGCCCGGTTGATATATATTCATCGGAGGAGTAGTCCGCATTACAATTTATATATATCAATGCAGTCGGAGGCGGCCCAATTTGATATATATACATCGGAGGTTGTCCACTAATAAAATATTAGTTCTCATCTGAGGCTTAGGCGAGTGTGAGAGTCGGTGAGGACTCGGGATCTGAGTTAAGTCATGTAGACATTCAAAATTAGGATCATGCATTTGCTTGAATGTTTGTTTTAAATTGGAACATTGCACTTAGGTGGTGAGTAAGCCCTTAGGGGCGATTTTCCTCTTGAGCTTTAGCTCACCCGGGTCGTGGGACCCCCCTTATTTTAGTGCAGGGAGCGTGCGAGGGACGGCTCGTCCTAAATTCGAGAGGTTTTGAAGAAAATTTGGATATTAGTTTTGATGGTTTTCCATATGTATTAGAACTCTCTATTTTGATATATGTTGTATAAGAGCCATTTACTACTCTTAGAACTATGGGACATGGTTGATATGGTTGATGGATATTGTTTTATGGAGCTAAGTGGCCGTTTTTATCCATGTTGTTATCCTTGGGATTATATTGGGTTGCTTGGGACGGGTTTATACATGTTACGTATTTGGGTAGAGCTCCCATTACAAGGGACTACTGGGTGCTACTAAAGTGGCGTCGGGTAGCTTAGACCTCCACTTACATTCCGCGGGTTGTGGTGGTCAAGCGGACCCCGAGGTTTGAGACGTCACGACTTGGTATCGGAGCTTAGGTATACGAATACCTAGGGGCTCGGGGTTAGGGTATCCATCACCACACGGTGTGGCCTTGATGGGTGAGGGTGTGCCATGAGTAGGAAGGCACGAGGAGAGGGATTAGAACCTTTGCATGTGTTTTGATTGTGATCATGTGATGCTATGATTGATGTTGTAACATGTGTGATCATTTGGTTGTTTGGTGAATGGTGTGTTGCCATGTTGCGAATTGAGTAGTGAAATGATATGTGCTTGGTGATTAGCACATGAATGTGTAGAAAATATGTCGAGTTGTAAAGTGTAAAAAAAAAAAAATGAATGAAAAGAATAAATTTTATAAATTTATTTAGCCCTAATAGATGATGAAAATAATTTTCTAAGTTGAAGAAAATCAGGGAATAAATTTTTTATGAATATATTATGAATTTATTGGGAGGAAAAAAGATTTTAGTGATTTTGGTGGTTTCATGCTATTTGGAATTAAAAAAAAATTATTTATCATGAAAAATTTTAGTCGATGGGTTGAAATCATCTGCGATGGGTTGTGGGTTAAGGCGAGGAGGCAGGCGCGGGCTGGCTCGCCTCCCACCCACGATCTGACCCGGTGTATTTGCGACATTATTTGGGCCTGCTTGATATATGGCGGGGCCCCGGGGCGAGCCACGATCTGGCTTGTTGGCGCCTTGATTGGGTGAGCGTCTTTGGGCGGCGGCCCATTTAGTATTTGGGGCGCGGGCGGATCTTGGGGCGTGCGGCATGCTTGTGGCGCGACACGGCCTAGGCGGCCTCTGACACGTAGGCCCCTTGCCCTGACCTCACGGTAGGGGGACACGGCCACGACCACAGCCGACCATCGCAGCTACAGGCGCCTTCGGTCACTACTGAAGGGCGTGCCTGTGGAGCTTCTTTGGGTGTAGACATCGGGGAATTTGGGTTTTGAGATTTGATTTCAGATCGATGATATTTCGAGTCATAGTTTGGACGATTCATAGACACTATTCATAAACACTGTTCCTTATAAAATTTTTCGAAATTTTTTTTTATTAATTAAATTAATTAAAAAAAATCAAATAAAATTTGAAAAAAAAAAAATTTCGAAAAATGCAATTTAAAAATATATATAAAATTTTGTGGATCAAATTGATTTAAATTGTGGATAAATTGTCCTACAGGGCTTCATAAAATGTAGGAGCATTATCACGCTTGTAATTGTGTTTGATTAGTGTCTCGGGGCTGTGTTCATGCCTTGGAGATACTGTATTGTTTATTGACGCCATGTTGATTGTGTAGTGGCTAGTAGGGCGGGCAGAGGACATCCACGTGGCGCGGCGGGTCTGCCAGGCATATGATCAGCCCACCCGATGTCGACCAGCGAGGCCTTTGTTGAGGTATGGGTGTTGCGTGAGTACGCTGTGCCTGGGCTAGTGTGGTAGATGGTCGGGAGGTCTAGTAACCTCCCAGGAGATTCGGAGCGCATCACCCTCAGGCATTTCTTTGGGGGAGGGCCAGATGGTGGCAGACCATTGGTTCATGCAGATAGAGAACGTATTGGAGGCCATGGAGATCACCTCCGATACGATCAGAGTCAGGCTGGCCGCATTCCAGCTAGAGGGCGAGGCCCGAATATGGTGGAGATGGGTTAGGGCTTCTAGAGACCTAGAGACTATGACATGGGCAGAGTTCCAGGAGCTGTTCATGAGCAAGTATTTTCCAGAGACTGCGAGACACGCCAAAGCTCAGGAGTTCCTAGAATTTGACGAGGGAGCGATAGCGGGTGATGAATTCACGTGGCTCGATTCACTAGTTTAGCGGTTGCGGATGGCTACGTGGCCGGACGTGAGTTAGGAGGTTTGAGAATGGGCCCGGGGGCATCCATTCGTGCTAGGATGTGGGACTCCGCCTACGAGGACATGGATTCTATGGTTGGGCGGCCACGTAGAGAGATGGAGGATGCTCGGAACACTCGGGATGCGAGTGTTAGTGGTAAGAGGAAGGACAGTCAGTCTTCCTCCAGTTCAGGGAAGAGGCAGAGGGCCTCTAGTTCGCGAGGATCTCAGAGTCACGGCCATCCGGGCCAGGGACAGATGAGAGTTGCGGTCGACCCGGGACGGATGAGTCGCTAGTCGGGGCGGGACGGATGGTGTGCTGTGTTAGCGACTGGACATGAGGCGGGATTGCCCGGAGACGAGAGATTCGGGGTTTTTGGGACATCACGATTTGTTCGATGCTTGAGACTAGGAGAGGATCGGTACATTCCTCCATAACATAGTACGAGGCCCGGATAGGCAGTCACGGTTTTGGGGGGGACTACGGGCACCCCACATTTCACGAAGGTAGGCGAGGCCAGGGCGCAGTAGAGGCAAGGGCCCGGGGCCACGGGGCGGGGACCTCGGGGGGGTTGAGGGCGTATCTGCAGCCGTCCACACACGGGTGGAGTCATCGGATCAGCGGGCTGCTCACGAATACGTTTTCTATCTACTTTATGGGCAATAGTGTTATTTGATTCCGGTGCTTCGCATTCATTCATTGCTGCATCAGTTGTGATCGAGTTGGGCTTAGAGGTTGAGACCTTAGAGGAGCCTTTGTACGTGAGTTCTCCCCTAGGGATTAGGGCGAGAATAGGGACGATATGTCGAGGTTGCGAGCTGGAGATCTCGGGGACTCTACTCACAGTGGACCTGAGGGTCATGGATATGTCAGAGTTCGATGTCATCCTGGGGATGGATTGGCTGACAGCTTACAGGGTCATTATCGATTGTGAGCCTTGAGAGTTACACGCGGGGCGGTACTCGTGTAGTATTTGAGGGGAGACAAGCATGGCATTTGCCACGAAGTATCTGAGTCTAGGTGTCGGGGGCGGTTGGCGGGTTGGCTATCGAGCCTTACGCCCAGAGGATGAGAGTTCAGACCTGGCTCTACCTCCAGTAGTGTGCGAGTATGTGGATGTTTTTCCAGATGAGTTACCTGGACTACCTCCGCATAGGGTGGTAGACTTTGGTATCGAGTTACACCTTGGTACTTCACCCATCTCTATGACTCCGCATAGGATGGCACCAGTTGAGTTGCGGGGAACTCGAGTCCACGATTCTGGGAGCGCTATTGGACAAGGGTTTCATTAGGCGAGCACTTCCCATGGGCGCTCCGATTCTATTTGCGAAGAAGAAAGACGAGACCTAACCGTGCGTTGACTGCAGACGGTTGAGCGGGTTACGATCAGAATCGGTGCAGATTCAGAAAGTTGATGATTTATTTGATGATTGAGAGGAGCGCGAGTCTACTCGAGATAGACCTTCGCACCCTAGTTACATCGGTGAGGAGTTAGGGATCTGAGATATTCCTAAGGCAGGCGTTTAGGGCGTGAATATGGGCACTATGAGTTTCACGGTGATGCCCTTGGATTAAATGAATGTGCGGCGACATTCATGGACCTCATGCATAGGGTATTCCAACCCTATTTAGATCGGTTATCGTAGTCTTCGTGGATGACATCTTGATCTACTCCCGGTCCAGTGAACATGAGTGTAAGCGAGGATCGTTCACGATTGTTGAGACCATCGGTTATCGCCCGAGTTCGGTAGTGTGAGTTCGACTGCGGGGTGATTTTGGGACACGTGGTGTCGGCTATCGAGTGTCGGTCGACCCGGAGAGTGTAAGACCAGAAATTCAATTTACGGAATAAGGGCAAAATCGTAATTTTGATTATAAAATTTTAATTATGGTTAAAAGTCAAGTAATTAATTCTCTAGACCTCGGATGTGGCTTAGTTATGGATTGGACTCGTCTCATGAAATCTAGTTAGCACGTAAAATTTCGCAATTCTTTGAAGACATTCGGGTCATTGCGATTTCGAGTATCGCATTCGGGTCTTGAAGTAAATGTCGTTCTACCCGATGCGGCGAAGGCGCGCCTGGTAATAACTCATGTACCATAAGTGGTATGAGTGGAGAAATAATGAAAATGGACGTAGAGATAGTCTTAGAAAATCAAATCACGGTAAAAGAAGGGAATTAATTGGATTAAATGAGACGAACTTGCTTAATTTTAGGAAGAATAGTCTCTTCTCCACACTTAAACAAAAGCGAAAACAGTAGAGTCATTTTGGGGGAGATGCGTGGCGTGGAGGAGCAAAAATGGTGATTCTAGGAGATGGCACGACCTGCCTGAAATATGATCGGACCGTTGGATTTCGAGACGGAGACGAAGGAAAGCGTTCTACGCGGAGCAGGCTACGCGTGGACCCCGGGTTTGCGAGTTTTTGACAACTCAAAGTGGTAGGATTTTCTCCCTACTTGCGTTTTATTCCCATTTTTAAGGGTTTTTCGATGTTTCGGTTGGTTTGGCGAAGTGAGGGGCCGTTTGATGGAGTCCCAAAACATGGGGGCCGGTGTTAGAAATTCTTGGTGATTTTTCTCCACATCCATGGCCTTGAGAAATTAGGGGCTGTTTGGGTGTTTTATTTCACCAAAATTGCTTTAAATGCATGCTTGATATGAGAAAATCTGCAGGGAATGGGTGTTTGATCGGTCCCGAGAAACATGGAATGAGATTGTGGAATTTTTAGACCATGAGGGCGGTCGTAACGGTGTGTGTATGGGTACATTTATGGGTTCTTGTGTGATAATTTAATGAATAAATTATGCTTTGGTGATTAGGAGACCGGAATTGGGAATGGAAATCGGTTCCATCGAGAGGAGCCGATGTAGGAAATTAATGGGTTGCCGTGGAGCTGACCTTACTGTTTTGGGATGTAAAAACAATCCGGGTTTGTGATAATTAAATTTGAAATTGTCCATGTGTTTTGGTATGAAATTGTATGAAATAGGTGACTTGATTTGGTGTGGTGTAGAAATCAATAGGTTTAATCTTAATGAGGATTAACATGGAAGTCACAATTATATGGAGATATAATTGTGTATGTATGACCATTAGGAATAAAGATTGTGATTTGCTCAATTATATGGAATATAATTGTGAGCATAAACCATTGGAGATAGAGTATGAATTGCTCAATTGAGCTAAATTGGGTGATGCTTGATGTGTTGGAATTACATGCGTGTAATTGTAGTTGATTGAAAATATGCATGTTGACATATGGTGTAAATGATTTTGAAAATGGCATAATGCATTTTCATATGCACTGGGTAGCTAAGTGGAGTGTGAGTGCATGACAATGTATTTTTGTAAAACGGATATGTTTGCGAAAGGAATTTCACGGGATATTCGAGGTGGAGTTGGGAGATGAGGCCAGCGGATCATTTCGGATGAGGACATGATTGTTTAGGAAGCTCTGACCAATTCACCTCGGAGGGTAGTCTCATATTTTCTGGGAATATTTCGGTGGTATATTTTCAGAACAAAGTTTTGTTTGGAAATGGTATTTTCTCATACATGGCTTAGGCAATTGTGAGGTAGTCGGTGAGGACTCGTGACATGGGGATGACATGTAGACATTCAAGTGGGATCACGTATTTACTTGAGTGTGTGTTTGATTTAAGGAGCATTACCTTTGCACTTAGGTGGTGAGTGGCCAGCAGGGGCGATTCTCCTAAGCTTTAGCTCACCCCGTCGTGGGACCCCCTTTATTTCGGGTACAAGGGTAGCTCGAGGAGACATCATTTGAGGTTGATTTTTGAAGAAAGTAGGTTTGTGGCTTGATGGTTTTGGACATAACATGTATTAGAATTGTAGATTTTAATATATGTTTTGTATAAAACAAAAGTGTTATCAAGTATTGAATTATTGGGAGATAATTGAAGAATAGTTATGATAATTGATCTTATGAGTATTGGTTTATGAGCCCAAGAGGCAATTTTACTCATGTTGGGATTATATTGCATAAATTGGACTGCTTGGGACAGGTTTCATGCAGGTATTTTAATTGGCCCCGTACAAAGGAGACTCTGCCCGATTTTCTAAAGT
Source organism: Tetrastigma voinierianum (assembly GCA_016808115.1). NCBI lineage: Eukaryota > Viridiplantae > Streptophyta > Magnoliopsida > Vitales > Vitaceae > Tetrastigma > Tetrastigma voinierianum. Next base: position 12,082 of record JAEQBH010009807.1, read on the forward strand.
GGCGTCGGGTGACCGACCACTTCAATATTCCGTAGTTGTGAGGGTAGTCGCGGACCCCGGGATTGGGGCGTCACAAGGTCGAGGCAGTGATGAGTTGGGAGAGGCCGAAGTCAGTCTTCGAGATACGTAGTTTCTTGGGATTGGCTGGGTATTACAGGAGATTCATTGAGGATTTCTCCAGATTGGCAGCACCTATGACTAGGTTGACCCGGAAGGAGGTCAAGTTTGGAGTGGGATGGCCGTGCCGGGAGGCATTCCGGGGAGTTGAAGGGAACACTTCAGCTCCTATCTTGATAGTCCCAGACAGGGGACAGGGGTACACGGTGTATTGTGATGCCTCGAGGGCGAGTTAGGATGTGCTTTGATCTGATCCCGGGAGGGTAGTAGCTTATGGTTCTCGTCAGGTTGAGATCATGAGCGAATTACCACACATGACATGGGTTGGCGGCCGTAGTCGCCGCCTTGAAGATCTAGGCGCCACTGCGCTATGGTGAGGAGTTCGAGGTGTACTCGGACCATAAAAGTCGAATTACATTTTCATAACGGACCTTAACATGAGGCAAGCGCGAGATGGATGGAGTTCACAGAGGATTATGACTTCACTTTGCATTACCACCTGGTAGGAGCAAATGTAGTAGTGATGCACTCGGTCGGATCACGAGGGCCTTGGCTAGTATAGCTTCTCGGGGTGGCGGATCTTTCGGGCGTAAGGTCGGTTTGGGGCTGCAGTCTGTGACGGTCGAGTACTGGGGAGTTTAGTGGCCTGCGGAGTCTCTGTTGAGCAATTGATTGAGTCCAGTGGCGGGACGAGATAGTGTCCATCGGGGCTGAGGAATACGGTCGAATCACGGGTGGCGAGTACGGGCCGTTCACGCGGATGGTAGTCTTGATATAGGGGACGGATAGTGGTTCCCAGTTAATGAGTTGAGAGGAGATTCTTGGGAACTTTCCACTGCTCTCGATTTATGCATTACATCAGTGGCACGAAGATGTACGGGATCTTCGTCGCCCGGTATTGTGGAGTGGATGAAGAGACACGTAGGGGACTTTGTTCGGCAGTGTCTCACATGTCGACGGGCAAGGGTGAGCATCGAAGCCGACGGGGCTACGCCCGACCATTGGAAGTGGCGGTGGAAGTGGGGGCACGTCCACGGTGGACTTTGTGACCCACTTGCCCGCCGGACGCGGCGAAGCTATGACGCGGTATGGGTGATAGTGGAGTGGAAGCTCAAGTGGCACATTTCTAGCCGTGCGGATGACCTTCGCCTTGGAGAGATTCTACCGGTTATACATTCGTGAGATAGTCCGACTACATGGAGTGCCAGTATCTATAGTGTCGGATAGAGACCCGAGGTTTACGGCGCACTTTTGGAAGAGTTTCCAAAGGCTAATAGATTTCTGAGTTGACGATAGGTCACAGGTGTTCCACCACCAGTGGTGGTGATGGGAGGGACATCACGGGGTATTAGAGGACATATTTGAACATCGTCACAGATCATAAGATTATTTGGGACATTTGCCCTTAGTAGAGATGCTTCTGATAACGATTTACGGGGCGAGCATGGTGCTTGCCGTGCACGAGGGCCTTGTGGAGGCCATGTATATCAGATTATGTTGGACCGAGGTGGAGAGAGAGCTCCATCCATGGTCACGATTTGATTAGAGACACCTGCGAGAGGGTAAACGTCTGACAGGCGTCTTTTCACGGCTCAGAGCCAAGCGAAGCTATGCGGATGTACGGCGACCTTTAGAGTTCGAGTTGGGGCTGCGTCTTCTTGAAGGTGATGCCTAAGAGGGGAGTGGTCGAGGTTCGTGACGTGGGAAAGTATCGCGAGATTCATTGGAGCCGCGAGATGCGGGAGGGTGGGCATTTGCGCGTCTGGGTTAGGCGTTACCGCCCGACATGTCGGGTGTCCATGGGGTGTTTCACGTCTCCGTGCTCGGGATGCGCACGAGACCCGACCCGTGTGGTGGATTGGGGACGAGATAGAGTTGACACGGATGGGACCTTCGAGGAGGGACCGGTGCGCATTGTTGATAGCGGAGTGATTAGGGTTTTGCGACCTTAAAGCGGGTGACAAAAAATGAGAAGGTACTATGGAGACACTATGGAGTGGAGGGAGTTCACGTGGGGCCTTTGATGACACAATGCGGGCCACTATCCCTTCTTGTTTAGGATGAAGGTCGTAGTTTAGTTGTTTAACGATTAAATAACTAGTTTTACATGCATGGTACATTATACGTTGCATATGCATGTGAGTGTTTATAATTGTCTTGAATTTCGGGACGAAATTCCTTTTAAGGAGGGGAGAATGTAAGACCCGAGAAATTCCAATTTCTGGAATAAGGGCAAAATCGTAATTTTAATTACAAAATTATAATTACGGTTAAAAATCCGTAACTAATTCTCTAGACCTCGGATGATGAAACGGATTGCACCGTTGGAATCGTCTCACGAAATCTAGTTAGCACGTAAAATTTCGTAATTTTCTGAGACAATCGGTGTCGACACGTTTTTCGAGGCATCGCGTTTCAGGTGCCGTAAATCGGTTTTTGATGTGATGAAAGCCACATATAACATGTACTCATGTACCATAAGTGGTATGAGTAAGATAAATGATGAAAATAGACGGCCCGAGAGGTAGTGTAGAATATCAAATCTGGTAAAGGGACATACATGTCATTTAGAGATTTGATTTTAAGTCATAAAGACAAAGAGTAAATAGTCTTTCATCTCCCTCCCTAAGACAAGCCAAAAACGTGAGAAGCCATTATTTTGGTCAATGGTTGCTTCGTTGAGAGAGTTTCCCAGAGAGAGAGAGGCGCCTCTCTAAGTTTGCACACCTGTCAAATAGTTAGGCGGACCGAGGAATTGAGAAGGGAAGCGATCTACGCGGAGCAGACTGCAGCGTGGACTCGGTTTTAGTGGGTTTCTACAAACTCCTCGAGGTAGGATTTTCTCCCACTTGGGTTTTATTCCCATTTTTAGTGTTTTTTGAATGTTTGAGTCGATTGAGGCCATTAGGGGCGGTTGGATCGGTCCCAAAACATGAGACAGTGCTCTAAAATTTTTTTTAAAACCAAATGGAGCAGCCCAGCATTTGCTCACGAGCTGTATAATGGGTATGAAAATGTTGATTTTTGTGGTTTTGAATTGTATTTGAATGGATTTGAAGGCAAGGGAATGGCCATGAGATGCGGGTTTATATATGAGCCCAGATAAATTATTTGAGAACTAGAGCAGAAAACCCTAGGGGTTTTTCTTGTTCCTAGGAAGTGCCCCAAAATGTATTTTTAGGAAAATTTAGGTTTGATTTAAGTAATTCAGATCGAATTGCTTGTGTTTAGACATTAGCCCAGTGAGCTAATTTTGGTGTTTGGAAATGATAATTTCATAACATTTTGTGTGATTTAATTTTAATTATGTAAATATATTCATGTTTATATATTTGCATGTGGTTTTAGGCTTGTATTAGGCTGGCTTACATGCATTCCATACGCACGGGAACATCCACAGGACCATAGGATTAGTGCATGAGACAATCCCCAGAAAATGGTTCGGAGGGTTGTCTAATAATGTAAAATAATTCGATTAGTCCTAACTAAATAATATATCAACCGTCGAAGGAGCGCGAGTTGATATATATTCATGGGAGGGTAGTCCATTACAATTCATATATATCGATCGTCGGGGCCAATTGATATATATACATCGGAGGAGTTGTCCACTAATAAAATATTGAATTCTCATACAAGGCTTAGGCGAGTGTGATAGAGTCGAGTGAGGACTCGGGATGCGAGTTAGTCCTGTAGACATTCAAGTAGGATCATGCATTTGCTTGAATGTTTGTTTAAGTGGAACATTGCCTTGCACTTAGGTGGTGAGTAGCCCACTTTTTCCCTCTTGAGCTTTAGCTTCGCCCCGTCGTGGGACGGCCCCCTTATTTACCAGTCTTGGGAGCGTGCGAGACGGCTCATCCTAGAAGTCGAGTTTTGAAGAAAGCTGGATGTGGTTTTGATGGTTTTCCATATGTATTAGAACTCTCTATTTTGATATATGTTGTATAAGAGCCATTTACTACTCTTAGAACTATGGGACATGGTTGATATGGTTGATGGATATTGTTTTATGGGCCCAAGTGGCTGTTTTTATCCATGTTGTTATCCTTGGGATTATATTGGAATTTGCTTGGGGCCCGGGTTTTATACGAGTTACGTATTTGGGTAGAGCTCCGTACAAAGGAGACTGATTTTCCTAAAGTAGGCGTCGAATTGCCAGGCCTCCACCCATTCATGGCAGGTGTGGGTAGTCACGGACCCCGAGGTTTTGGGCGTCACGAGATATTCATCAAGGCAGATAAAACCTATACGAGAGAGCAATAGATTTTGCAAACAAATTTCTGATGAAATCAAAGTAAAACACGATTTACAAAGGTTCTTAGGGAAGCCTTAAGCTATGTATTTGAGTTTTACCCAAATCTGGGATTTTAATCGAGCCTTTATTTGAAAGGTTAAAGAAAAATCCTTTACCTTGGTCGAGGAACATACCGGGTAGTCAAACAAGTCAAAATCCCGGGTTAAGGAACTTCCTTGCTTGAGTATCCTTCACCCGAGAAGCCTTTCCTATTATAGAGACATATACCTCAATATAGGATATGGTGATTTTAAAACAAGATTTTCAAAACAAAATTTCAATTGTTAGATTTCACTGCAGTGTTTGGAGTGGTCCTGATTAGATTATTCCATGATTAAAAAAGAAATTTTGTATTGTTTTATGCATTCAAAATTTCAAAGTGATATTTTTCAAAAAAAATTTCTTTAAGTTGATTGCAAAAGCGCAAGAAATGTGCAAAAGATATTCAAAGCAGTTTCAAAAGCAGTTTTGCGGATGGCATAAACTATTTTATGCGTTTTTTGATTTTGAAATTAATTTATCAAAAAGATCTTCAAATGTTTTACTGATTTCCTTTCAGGAATTTTAAGGGGAAAATGGTAGGCAAAAGCCAGATCAATCAAACCCACTTCGAAACTCTTATGCAATGAAAAGGCCTCGAACTTCAAATCGTTTGAGTTTTGGGAAGAAACCCTTAACCGCTTCTTTTCAAACACCAACTCCCAAATTTGCATACCAAACAAAGAACAAAAATTGTTACTTCAAATTTTAGAACCTGATCATATATCGAGTTTACTTGGTGAGATTGAAGATTAAAAGTTTTCAAAATGAAAAGTATTTCATTTCCAAATACTAAAACCAGTAAATTCACGAATTCATACTTTCGTAGATCTGGTCTGTTCAAATATCTCTCATGTCATGAACCACGAGGGAGTAATGACTTGCCTCAATGCAAAATTTTAAAAAGTCATTAATGAAAAGATTGGGGTCAAAATATTTTTTACCCACAAAAGACTTTACGAACATTTTGATCCTCAAACTTTTTGATTTTATGACTCTGAAAATGCTTGGTACCCATACTTTCTGTATCGAGGCCCGAAAACTCATTCTTGGTTTTTCGCTGGGATGAAAAAGTTCAAGAACTTTCCAAATTGGTTTCGGGAATGATGGCTTCTTATGGGAGCTAATCCAAATATTTTACGTCTGAGAAATCACGAAAGTTTTGATTATTTCAAATCAAAGCTGTGACTTTCCCTCACAGGTAGCTATTCACTTTCTTTTGATTAAGTCCTTAGTTCTTTGTTGGGATTGTGTACCATCAATCCCATCAGAAGCCCATTCCCTAAGTTTTTTGGCTAGAGAATTCAAAATCAAATGGTGGGCAGCTTTCAAAATCTGACCCCAGCTTTGATCTTTGTCGAAAAATGAATTTGGCCAGAAAAGCCCGATTTGAAAAAGTCCTCTTCTTCAAAGGCCCAAGGTACACGTTGGTCCCAGCACTTTGCCGGGAGCCCAGTAACAAGAAACTCATTTCCTTCAAATCGACTACGGGGCCCTATCTCAAACAAATCAGCGAAGCGACGAGGCGCTTTCACGAGCTGTACGACTCGGACTCGAGACGAGGATGACCGCGACAAGCGGCCGCGACCGCGCCTTCCGGCCAAAATGAAGACATGCTCACGGCCTCCCAACCGGCTCCCCCTTGAGTAAGGATGATAAGGAGGGGATATCAACATCTTCAAAAGCCTTTGCCTCGGAGAATGTCTGAGGCTCAAAATTCCAATCAGTCTGGATGCTTTCTTACATGATTTAATGAAGAAATGGAAAATGCGGACCCTGAGTGAATTGTGATAGCATCTTAGATATTTCAAACGTTGTGTTTGTCCCACTTTCAAAAAGCAAAAGCTCCACTTGCGAGGAAGAAAACAAAATTGCTGACACAAAGAAGGTGACTCTTGAGCGAGACGGGTGACTCTTGTATGTGACCCTTCAAAGTCACATGTGAGTCCAGCATGTGGACGTCAAAGTTTTATTTCAAATCGAAAATTTCACTATATAAGGAGGGTTGTCTCATAGCTAGGTAGGATAAGTTTAGAGAGATAAGGAAGTTAGAGAGAAGCTCTGAGAGCCTTGTAACTTTGCTTACTAAGCTTTCTGATCAAAAGCTTGCATCAAAGTTTATGTAAGTTTTCAAAGTTCAATAAATTTCAATTCAAATTTCAATGCTGTTCTTTATTTAGTTCAAAATTGCATGCTGTTTGCATGTTTGTTCAAATATATTCAACTTCTGAAATATTATGTCGAAATTTGGAAACCTCAAACCTCTGAACCCACTAAGTGGTGTTTAAACAGGAAACCCGTTGTTACAACGCCGCCGTACTTTTGAAGAAATCAAATTTACTGTTACTCTGCTCAAAATTTTAATATTTACTGTTCAAAAATATATATGTTCAAATTGTTTAAGGTCCACTGTGAGGAATTGGTATCAGAGCCAAGTTCTGGCAAAATTTTGATTAATTTGTATTTGTATTCTTTCCAAAATAATTGCTTGATTCCCACAGGTTAGTGTTAATTGACCAGTGTCAGTTGGTCGGTAGTAAACCACAATGTGTGGCTAGGTGGTCCGGTGGTGGTCCCTCTAAATGTTAGAATCCCAATTCTTGTAGAAGGATAGAAATGTCAAATTTCATTAAAAAATTTAGTAGGTACTAGTTCAAATACTAGTTCATCGAGGATAGATGAACAATTAAGACAAATCTGAAAACACCCAACAATTTGAAAACAAACTTTATATTTCTATAGAAGATTGGGAACAGTATATCAAAAATTGGGAAATGCCAAAACAAAATATTAAAGAACTATACAAAATAGGAACTTTTGAATTCAAAGATTATAGAATCAAAATCTCTGAAAATACTCATTCAATAGGTTACAGACGAAACTATTGAACTTAGATCTTAAGGATCTAGAACAAATTCAAAAGGGTCAAAATTCTACATATAGGAGCTATCGAGGTACTTGACCAAACCCTTAACCAGGTTAGGGTTAGACAAACCTATATGTATATGTCTGCGTGATGCAAGACATAACAAATTCCAGGATTCCCTTTTAGGATTAATGGAAACAAATACATCGTTTGAATTTGGTGTATTTCACATTATCGAATCTAGAGTTAGGCATATGAATGATAAGGCATTCATAAAGCCTTAACTCTAAACATTCAAACTCAAAATTATGACATGGATCCTAGGTCAAGAAATATACTTATAGTATCACAGGGAGTATCTTTTACAAGTAATGACCTCGGTAGTTAATCAAATTGCCTTTGTCTCTCTTTGAAGATCGAGCATTAATTTGGCAAGCAAATGAGAAAAATTCAACTTGATCATAATTCCAAAACTATTCCATAGGAATGTTTAACACAATCCTCTGAATGGAATTTCAAACAACTCTTAGCTCCAAAACCGATTGAGCAGCCAAAACTCTTATCCATAGAAGATGGACAAGGAAATGTTCAAATTTTGAGCTTGAAAGAAAACTTAACAAGATCATATTACGCAAGGTCTTCTAATTCTTATTTAGAAATTAGAACTCCTTCCCGGAAGATCAAATGTTCGATCAAACTTAAATACAGAAGAAGTAGACTATTCATCTCTTATTCGGTTAAAATGTCTGAGGCCCCGAACCAAACATTCAAAACTCTCAGGATAGGTCTCGACATTTTCTCAAAATGATATTCACGAATGATAGGCCCTCATGGCTCCAACATGATGACGGCGAAAATGTGTTGAAATAGACAAAGAATACTTGAGAAAGAAGCAAAATCGAAGAACATAAAGAAAAAAAACCAAATGGTTTTTCTCAAAATTATCTCGAAACAAGAAATTTAGAAACGATGGTATCAAACTATATGGAAACAATGGAAATGAATATTCCAATGTTCACATTGGCAATATGATCGGGGTGTCGGGTTGACTACACGAATCAACATGGAAATCCGCGTGTCTCACATCGTGAGGCACGTACATGTAAACCGGCTAGATTGGGCGAGTATATCCATTGACACAATTATATATTTTATACAAAGAAAATGATTTAATTTACAGATTGTGTTTAATTACAATTTATACAAAATGGGTTTCTTGCCCGAATTTTACAAGAACAAAATTCTGAAGATAAGGCCATCTTGGCCGTTTCTTCGCCTGTAAGGCCCCGGAAGCGTTCCATCCCTAAGCGCGTCTTCGGTACCTAAAAAAAATAGTCCCACGACGGGGTGAGCAAAGCCCAGTAGTGGAATTTCCTACTTGGATTACTCCGCTAAGTGCGATGCAATGGCATGACATATTACACATATAATATATCCACTCTGCCATATATTAACATAATTTAATCCATACATCATGTTGTCGGTTTATAATAATAACATAAACTTAGCTCACGTGAAATTTAAGACACTATCAGCGTGTCTTGGAGCTCTTACAACATCACACAAACATGTTATTTTTCTCATGGTAATAACATGACACCACGCAAATCAAGCAAAGAAAGCGCCCAAGCGGTCATGGAAATTTGTCCAAAACACTCTAGGAGTTTCCTAACTCGATTCTGGCTTTTTGGGCGAGAACCCGCGACCATGGGGCCTCAACAAATCCCATCCATTTACATAACCCTTAAGTAAAGTAAAGCAAGTAGGAGAAAACCCCTACCTTTTACGGAGTTTGTCGAAACTCCTCGGCTAAATGCCACGTGTGGTCCTTGCCATAGGGAGCAACTTTGCTCCTTGTCTCGTCGGAAGCCAGCGGTCAGATGTGGGAATTTTAAGAGAAGGTGGAGCCTCTCTCTCTAAAAACCCTCTCTTCCTCTCTCCCTTTTTCGAGTTTGGTCTCTCCCTCTCTCCTTCCCTCCTCGAGGCGATTTGGAAGACTTGGTCGAGGAAGATCCTCTCATCGCCACATGTCCATTTCTCGTTTGGACACCTTGGATTACCTTATCCTTATCAATCTACCTTGAGATATCCCTCACAATGGCATCATGCCATGTGTCCGCAGTGAGGCCGCCGGCCTCAAGGTTTGGCCCGCATCTGCCTTTGGACATGTAGGCGCCTCACGGGCCTCCCAAGCGTGCCAGAGTGTCATGCATCCCCTCAGTGCCTCGAAAACGTGGAAATTACATTTGTCTCTCGAGGTGTGAAATTCGACGTGGCCGGTGGGTTTCGCGAGACGATTCCAACGGTGAATTCCGTTTAGTCATCCGAGATCTAAAAAATTCACGGATTTTCAGCGAAGTACCATTTATCCTTCCTTAGAAGCATGGATTTTCGAGGGTCTCACACACATATTTTGATATTTATACATATGATCAAATAAAATATCCCTTTTCTCAAATAAATATGTTCCAAAAAGAATGGAAGTCAAATACTGTGAAGCCCCAAAACCCGGGGGTCCGTTGACTACCCGTCAACCCGCGGAATACAAGTGGATGTCGGGTTACCCGACACCACTTCAGAAAATCGGGCAGAGTCTCCTTTGTACGGGGAGCTCTACCCAAATACAATACCTGCAAATACCTGTCCCAAACAATCCAATATATACAATATATCCAATGTCTGACCCACTTGGGCCCATAACTAATCTCATTTAAAACATGTCACAGCTATTCTCCAATTATCTCCCAATAATTACATGGTTGATTACAACTTTGTTTTATACAAACATATATTAAAATCTACAATTCTAATACATGTTTTGTCCAAAAGAACCATCAAGCCACAAACCGGCTTCTTCAAAATGGATACGTCTTCTCGGCGCTCCTTGTACTACGAAAAATAAAGGGTCCCGAGGCAGGGTGAGACGCTAAAGCTGATAGGAGAATCGCCCTAAGTGGGCTACTCACCACCTAAGTGCGGTGCAATGCTCAAATTAAACACACACTCGAGTAAATACGTGATCCTACTTGAATGTCACCATGTCATCCCCATGTCGAGAGTCTACTTGACTCACTCACACTTGCCTAAGCCATGTATGAAAATAATCATTTTCAAACAAAACCCGTTGTTCTTGAAAATACACGAAAATGTTCGGTAAAACAATAGACTACCCTCAAGAGGTGGGTGGATTTAGTGAGCTTTGAAACTTGATCATGGTCCTCATCGAAGTGATCTGGTAGCCCGTCTCAATATTGATTCTAGGAATATCATCCTTTGAAATTCCTTTCGCAACCATATCCGTTTTATAAAATACCTTTGTCATGCACTCACACTAACTCTAGGTTACCCGGTGCATATGAAAATACGTATGCCATTTTTTCAAAAACCATTTACAATATGACAATATGCATATTTTCAATCGACTCTGATTACACACATGCAATTCCACACTTCAATCATCACCCGATCCCTCTAACTCACTTGAGCAAATCATAATCATCACGATAGCTTACAACACAATTTAATTCTATATAATTTACGTCATTTTGTTAACACCTGACATTAACCTAACTAATTCTTTGATCCAACCAACTCTCCAAATTAATTCCTACACATAATCCATTCAATTCCACCTGAGTCAAATGGAAATACATGGATGATTTTATCCAATTCACACAACCAGGCCGATTTACTTGAGTCCGAAACAACTTGATGGAGCTGTCCGGGCGAGCCCATGTTCCAAATCTCGGTTTCCACTTTTGGAACCGAATTTCTTACAAATGCAAGTCTCATAAGCACAAGCATAATTTGGTGAATAAATTATCACAAGGTTATACCGGTCCATAACAGTGTCTGTTTACCCGAATCGGCTCCCAAAAATTCTAACACTTGATTTATGTTTAGAAAGGCGTCAGCGACTTATGTTCCAGGCCTTTATCATCTAACATCATATTTTTATTTTAGGTCCCACACAAACAGCTCGCATTACGGGCCGGAGTCTTTTATTTAACAAAAATCTCAAATAAATTCAAAAATAATTCGGTCCCAAGTTTTGGGACGATCAACTGGCCCCCTGGCCTCAAACAGCCGAGAAACATGGAAAAAGCCGCAAAAATGGGAATAACACGCCGTGAGAAAATCCTACCTCAAGGAGTTTGAAGAAACTCCTGATCACGAGGAATCCACGTAACTTTGCCGTGTCAGAACCTTTCCTTCTATGAGAGGAAGGCCTTGACGTTCGGATCTTAGATTATTAGAGAGAGGCACTCTCTCTCTCTAAAAAGCTCTCAAACCAGAAGCTCACTTGCATCAAAAATAGCCTTCACGTTTTTGCGCCGGTTCATTAGAAGACAAAAAGTCACTATTTGTAGCCAGTTGGTAGTGGGAACCCTTTCAGAATGGAGTACCTAGGCTCTATGAAATTACGGGTTCGAGGCCAGCGGAGCGAAGAGCCACTGTGAGCTAGAGATAGCACATGGTGGACACCAACCCTCAGGTCGGGTGCAGATGAGGTGGGGACCACTGTGATATAAGGCGCCTTTTTGGGGCCCACCCCTGGCCCTCCGACGAGGGGTGGTCCACTCCACGGTATCCCACAGCTGAGTTCTTTTCGCCTGGAGTGGGCTCGAGACACAGGACCATGAGCTTAGATGCCCATTCGAGTAGTTCCACTACCAGAAATTTGGGCTGCTAACCCGAGTTTTATATATATATTATAAGGGATACCATGAGTTTGTCTTTGTACTTATATATTGTAAGATTAAATTTTTTAAAATTTTTAAAATATATATTAGAAATAATTTTAAAAGTTTTGTAGATTAAAAAATAAAACCAAATTTTGGTTATCAAATATATCTTTTATTTCTTATTTGGAAAAGCAAAAAAGTTATCTTAAACGGTTTCCACTACCCTTATTTATCTAAAAATTTGAGTTCAATTTTACAATAAATTGTTGGACTTATGTTTTAAAGCACTATGATCGGATTGATGAAGAGCCAAAATTAATCATGAGCCATTAGATCCCGAACTAGTTAATTATTGATATAGTCTATTAATAATTATTTAAAGATAAAAGCAAACCAGCAAAACTAAGAGTTTAGTTTACTTGTATACAAGAAAAAAACTAACTTATTCTAAAGAAATCTATCGATCTAACATAGGCGGGATAGAGATTGCTATAGGCCTATTAGCCTCCTTACTTTCCAATGGATTTCTAACGGATAGAGATTACACACTTGGCTATTTGTCTCCTTACTCTACAATGGATTTCTAATTATAAAAAAAAAAAAAATAGAATCTGATATAGGTGGCTTGGTGTGCTTTGATTGGTTTGCTTGTTTGACAAGTAACCCTATAAGGTTAAATTTTGAGTATATAAATAGACCCTTTCCTTAGGACCTTGATATAATTACTCCATATGGGTCTTTACACACATCGTGTGTGTTCTCTCCTTTAGTCACCGGCAGTGATGCGAGCTACTGAATTTATCGCAATTAGAATAGCTTGAAAGGTTCGCGCCAAAGGTTAGTAGCCCTAAACGATGACATTAATTATCCACATATCTTATCAATCATGATCGGACTTCCGTTATACATTGATCGACAATTAATTATCAGGCCTGGATTGAATCAATGTGTGGCGATGCATTATATTTTTTATGTATATATTTGATCTAATTAGATATATGGCCTTTCAGGTTTTATATTTCATATTTATTTACCATTTTTGTATGAATGAATGTTTTATTTGGCCTTAATCCATGGTAGAAATTGATTTGTAATTTTTTTTTAATGTAGCTTGGGCTAATCATAAGATTAGGTATTCCTCATTAGATTTATTTATTTATTTATTCAGATAATTCTATATAAATTCGGATTTATTGGATAATTATATAATAAGTATCCAAAGTGGAACTCTTGCATGTTATTGTTCCATTGTTTTTAAGTGTAGATAGAAATATAGGTTGGCATGCAACACCATAATCATGTAGGACACAGAAAAGGAGGTCGAGTGGGAGGAAGAGGGTCATTGGAGGGCAGACAATTTTCCCACACGTAATCGCTATCACCCAGTTGAGACTAGGACTCACAGCAGCTTCAAAGGGTGCATAGGGGCACGTGATGCTAGCTTGGATTGGAATCAAATTTGGCCAGCTAATCCTTTTCTCTTCGTGATCTACCTCCTTATAAAATTTCGTGTCCCAGTATGCGATGAATAGCGATGATTTTAGTTTTTGGCTTAGGCGTTGCTTAGAGTGTAGCCAATAGTCTCAGTTTGGACGGAATTGATGAGTATAATTTCACTTAAGTGTTGTTCTATCCCTACATAAATTTCATGATGATTCGAGCTTTGTGCGGTGACTGACCATGAATTTTGCTTTTGATTTTGGCGTGCGTGGGGGCTTGGAGCTGGCGTCGGAATTGGACAAATATTTGGCTAGTTGGTTCCTCATGTGGTGATATACCTTCCATAATACTCGTAATTAAATCAGTTGTTAATACGGTGATTGTCCACGATTTGGTGCAACTTATAGGGGACTAGTTAAGAGTTTTGTGTTTTTTGGGCTTAAAAACCCTAGAAATCAATTCTAACTTAATCCACAATTCAAAGAATTTCAAGACCTGATGGAAAGATGGATTACAGGCTAGATATCAAGTTAGGGTTCTTGGCCCTATTGGGCTTGTTATTTTTTTCTTCTTCTAGGAAACCATGGATTAAGGGCCCATTATTTATTCTTTGCCATAATTGTTTTATATAAAATTATAACATATGATGTATACTTGCCATATGCTACTTAGAATAGGTGGTGCCATATAATTTCATCATGTTGATATATATATTGCATAATAATGCTGTTTGTCTAGATAATATTATTATGAAGTATTTGAATTGAATTAATGTAAATATTGAATAGTGAAGGTTAAAATTAATTAATTCATTTGAAACCTACGGGCTACATTAAGGTCGATAATAAAAATGACAGCAAATCGAATTTTATGGGATTGGAACTAAAATAAATTCAAATTTTAATAAGATTGTACAACCCAGTAATAAATAATACTGAAGAATAATTTTTGAAATTAAATTAGTGATTATGCATTCTCAATTTTGTAACATTAATGTCTAGATATTATTATTATGGAAAACCTAATAAATTAATGTAAAATATTGAATGGTGCATGTTAAAATTGTAATTTTATTAATTTGAAACATATACAAGACTCATTAAGGATAATAATAAAATAATTATGTAATGCCTCAACAGATAAACATGAGTAAGTTTTATGAGATTGGAACTAAAATAATTTCAAATTTTAATGAGATTTAATACGACCAAATGTCAATGATACTCATATTTAAAGATAATTTTAAAATTCATTAATGGATTATCCATTTATAATTTAAGTAACATTAATGTCTAGATATTATTATCATGTAAAACCTAATAAATTAATATAAAATATTGAATGAGTGAATGTTAAAATTATATGATATATAGAATGTATATAGATATATCTATATAGATATATACATATATCTATATATATAGATGTATATAGATATATAAAATCTACCTCATCTATATATATAGATGTATATACATATCTATATATATAGATATCTATATATATATTTATATATATATAAATTTATAGATATATGAAATCTATATATAGATATATATATATATATATATAAACATATATAATCCTATATATATACATATCTATATGAATATATATATAGATAACTATATGTATATATATATATATATATATATATATATATACCTATATATATATATATATATATATATATATATTATGGGCTTGAAGAAATTCCAATTTACTGATAAAGACGTCATTGACTACGAAAATTTAATACGGATATAAATATATTAATTATCTAGATCTCGGATGGCGGCGGATTATGCAGTTGGAATGCGATCTCGAAAATCTAGTTAACCACGTAAAATTTCGCGAATTTCTTGGGGCGGTCGGTCGGCTTGCGTTTTGAGCATCACGGTTTGGAGTCTGCGTAAACCGATTTCGATCGCGACGAAGGCACAAATAACAAAGCCTCATGTACCATAAGTGGCCTGGTGAAAATGATGAAAATGGACGACGAGGTATGCGAATATCAAAATCTGGTAAAGAAGGACACCACTTGGTCATTTTGAAATGTTTTAAGAGTGTTAGGAGACAAAAAGCGCTGGTGCTTCTTCTCCAATAAGAAAGGTAGGCAAAAGCGTAGAACCAGATTTTTGGTCAAGCCATTTTTTGAGAGATTTCTTTAGAGAAACTTCTCTAAAAATCACGGCCGAATAAGGCCAGTTGGCGGGACTGCCCGGAGCAAGAAGGGAAGCGATTCTGCGGAGCGAGCTACAGCGTGGACCCAGGTTTACATGAGTTTTGACAACTCTAAGTGAGATTTTCTCCCTACTTGCGTTTTATTCCCATTTTAAGGGTTTTTCGATGTTTCGATTTAGTTTGGTAGTGAGGCGTTGGTGATCGAGAAACTTGGGATGGTGTAAATTTTTTTGAGATTTGTGGAGATAGGCAGGTGGCTGCCCCGGAATTTTAGGGCGGTTTGGGTCTTTAATTCAAATTTTTGCTTTAAATCATGTGTGATGTGAATAAAAATCTGGGATGGACATTGAGTGTGGATCCCAGTATGGGCCAAGTTATAGAAGATTTTGAAATTTGTCGTGTGATCGAGCTGACCAATGAAATTTGATATTAATGGAGTTATGCATTAAATTCTATGTTGGTATGTATGGGGCCAAGGAATAACTATGGAAATCGGTTTTAAAGTGGAGCCGATGTAGGATCGATTAAAAATTGCGATGAGTAGGCCCTTATATTTTGGGAATTTGAATTGGTCTTTTGTGATATTGTGATCAATTATGCTTTGGTGATTCAGGCAGGAGTGGGAATGGAAATCGGTTCCATCGAGAGCCAGATGTAGGAAGATAATGGGCTGCCGTGGACGGCCCCACTTGCTCCCCAATTTGGGATTTGTAGAAATGATCGGAGTTTGTGTGTGAAATGGATAGGAATTGTCCATGTGTTGTGTGCCCAAAATTGTATGAAACGAATGCCTTGATATGTATGGAATGAGATAGGTTTAAGACACATTTATTTTAATGTGTTAGTTCAATGACACAATTACATGGAGATTAAATTGTGTTATAAGACGTGGAAATGATTATGAGTTACTCAGTGACTACATTGGGTGATGAGTGATGTGTTAGAATTTACATGAAATTATAAATGTAGTTGATTGAAAATATGCATATTGTCATATTGTGTAAATGGTTTTGAAAATGGCATAATACATTTTACTTATGCTTTGGGTAACCTAGAGTTAGGTGTAGTGCATGACAAGGTGTTATAAAAGCGGATATGGTTGCGAAAGGAATTTCAAAGGATGATATTGGAGAATTGGAGTTTGGGAGATGGGCCAGCGGATCACTTAGGATGAGGACCATGGCTGTTTGGAAAGCTCCTGACGATTCACCTCGGAGGTAGTCCATTTCCCAGATATTTCGGTGGTATATTTTTCAAGAACAAAAGTTTTTCTTTTGAAAATGATTATTTTCTCATACATGACTTAGGCAGTGTAGGTGGTGCGGTGAGGACTCGTGACATGGGGTGATCATGTAGACATTCAGTGGGATCAGCATCTTATTTACTTGAGTGTGTGTTTAATTTAGACATTACCTTTGCACTTATGTAATACGTGGAAATTTAGCGCAATTTTGAAATATTTACATACTTGTTTAATATTTATTTTGATTTATTTAAATGCTAATTTAAAGTTATTATTTGTTAATACAAGTTTTCCCTCTATGAAAGTTGGCATTTCCACGGTAAGCCCTTCTCTCTCTCTCTCCACGCCTTGGCACTTCCCACCGGGCCGTCGGTAGTCTCAGCCCGTCCGGCCGTCCGTCTGCGGGAAAGCGGCTCCCATCACGACCACCCTGCACCTTGCTGCGATCTATTTGGCTGCGATCACGCCCGCAACTCTCTCCGCCTTGCCGCCACCGCCCGTCCGGCCATCTTTCCGCCACCTCCGGCCCCGCAAACCGACCCTGTATCCGAACCCCGCCCCAAAAACTTGGCGGATCCATCTCGATCGACGCTCCAAGAATCGCCGGCGAACGATGGGGGAAGCTCGCCGGAAATGGACTGTTTGGCCGACCCGCCCACTCCGCGGTCCTCCTCGAGACGCAAAGCGATCACATTTTGGGTCCCTTGAGCTTGGGTTTCGCGTGGATGTCCTGAATCTAATTCTAAGAATTCCTCAAATTTTTCCTACTGACTGCCGGCGGCGACTTTAATTCCTGAAGCGTGCAAGGCTCAGACAGAACGTTCGTCCCGTTCCACCTGCCCGACGGTGTGATCATTTTCCCTCGTATCCGAGCCGGTGAAAAGAATCTATACCCTAAAACGTGTGGAACTCTAATCGTGTAATTGTCCGATAATCGGTTTTAATTGTTCAATGATATATGTTGAATATGTCCACTGTATTTCGGACTACGTTGAATTAGTTACTTGTATTGTATGATCCAAAGTAGTTAATAAGATTGATCATCTGTGTATATTACAATACAAATTGTCGTATTTGATGGATTGGGGACGAAGCTCAGCAATAAAATTGTAATTGTGTGGCCCTACGATGTTTGATTTACTCCAGGTATATTGAAATGTTATTTATGTGCTCCGGACTCGCTCTTATTATGGAGTTAAGTCCAGCCTTTTAAAGGGAGGTTCCTCGCTAAATTTCTGGTGAGAATCTTAAAATCGTGCTTTTATAATTCTACTCATAGCTCATGAAACTGTTGTCTAGTCGAGTCTAGAATTGCTTAAACCTCAATTCGGAGTTATTGATTATGTCTTTTCTATTCTGGGATTGTCCAACAAATGCACGCTGTGGCAAACTGAGATGCAGGTTTTGGCCCGAGACCTCGATTCTTCTCGTGAGTTGATATCAGGCAGTTTATAAGACACATCATCTCGCATGCATTGCATAGCATTTATGGTATTAGGCTACACCCCATCATCATCACATATTATTAATATTGGAATTGTATTTACTATGGTAATCAAATTTATTTAGTTGCTATGAAATATATCCGTGATATGAGACTTTATGACGTATTTACGTGGAGCGTAGACGTCAGATATATTATTTTAAAATATATTTGAAATGTTTGTAATGGGAACTATAGCAGGACATACCACCTAATGGGTTACATCAGGACCGGGTGCGCACCGGTATTGATCAGATTATGTTATAGGTTTATGGTTATGGGACATGAGTTCCCTGTCGAAGGTCACTTCTGGGATGCCGGTGCGGGTCCCCTCGGTCAGCTGCCACTTCCGGCCGGGGCTATGGAGTATGATATGTTAGTTGCTGGAGTCAAGGACCCCGGGTCAGAGCATTTCTCTGGGGCGCCAGCCAAGTAGTTTACCGATTAAGTGTCGACCGGAGTTAAGGACCCCGGGTCGAGCATTTCCTGGCGCCGCCACACTGGAATCGAGAGATCCCGTACGGGCTGCGTGATCGGGAGTGATAAGGTCCTCGCTAGAGTTCTCGATTTTATAATATGTGCATGATATGAAACTTAATGTGCGCACGATACTTATGGAGTGTATTGTTATACTGTTTCAATATGATATAATATATTGTAATTCTATAGTATGTGTATCCCTGTTGGTTGAAAATGTGGTGTAGATTATATGATGTTAATTTCGCCTCAGACTACCAAATTTTCAATTTTATTTTTCGTGCATCACAATTCCTTCTCCGCATCCCGATAACCCGTCGACTCTCTTCCTCCACTCAGCCATACACTGGCTTAAGTGATATTATTAACCTCGTCTATTTCATCTAGCGCCACCTAGTATTGGATATTAAAATACCGAAATCACCAGATTCTATTATTCATGTTGTATTAGTTGAGGATGCGGGATCGAGATTTATCTCTCCTCGACGACATTTATTATTCGACGCTTATATATATATATATATATATATATATATATATATCATGTGTTCGTGTGGGATATTTAGGTGATTGCGTGATGATAAGTGGTACGAGTATTTCAAGCAGCTCTACTACGGCTCTCGGCGGGTTTTATGCCCCCCATTCCCTAGTGCCTGGCCCTGCCTCAGTCAGTCGTGACAAAGTCAGCATCGAGCCATAGTTCATTTCCTTATGGCCTAGAGTCTAAGTTTCCAAGATCGTGGAACTAGGATCGAAGTTCGCCCTGTCTCACAAACCACGCATCTAGCCGCTTCATCCGTTAGTGGCGCTCATGTTATCCGGGATAGTCTCAGGTTTACTCTTCAAAGATGAGACTGAGATATCGAGGGTCAATGCAAATGCAAGAATCGCCGATGTCAAGACAAGAAAGAATGCCGAGGTCAGACAGCTCTAAGGATGAGGCCCAGAGGCCCAAGATGAGGTATCCCCTCACCAATCCACCGCTCTCGGGAGAGGGCGAAGGAGACTCCGGCAGTCCCGCATCAAGTAGCCTGTATTGTACCTACTCGAGGAAACCACAGCCGAGGAGCCACATGTTAATATTCAACAGCACGCCAGCACAAGCAGATGCCCGTGGTCGCCAGCCACTATGGAGGCATTTTCGCGTATGACCGGTGCATACCAAAGAACTTTACGGAGCATCAATGCAAGAAGTTGCCAGCGTCACCGAGCGACCAGTATTCACCCACTACATTCCTTTGTTCCAAGACACCAGCTAATGAGGTTGTATTTGATGGGGTATCCGTGACCCAATGGATTTTCCGGGATCTAAGTGAAGAAAGAGCATTTAATCCGAAAGATCCGATGACTCGGATCATCGAGACGGCAGTGCCTTCTCCCTCATGGCTTAGCATTGCGCGTGGTACAAGGATTACATCAAGCCAAGCCAGGGTATGACATGGGCCCAGCCTCGTGGAGAGATTTGAAGATACCATTTCTTTGCCATGAGGCAAGAGTACCCTAGACAAATTCAGCAAACAAGAGATGACATGTCCGTAGTGGAGTACACCCAGGTTCATGTATCTTAGTAAATTTGTTCGGAAGTTAGTTACAAAGAGATCGGCGAAGACGAAAGTATATCACCGGCTGGACCACATTTCACATCCTGGTATGTGGGCCGAGGAAGTGTAGCTCTCGGAGGTCACTGATTTGGGCGAGACAGATGGAGACCGATCTACGCTCTTCATGGTATCTCGCTGATGGTGCTAAGAAGAAGACCCGCACAGGAGCAAACTAGTACACTCCGCTCCAACGAGTATTATGGTGGTACTGTGGTACTCGGGTGGTACCGGTCACCGTACGTATAGCTTTAGACCAAGGGGTCACAAGAAGGGCAGACGCAACTGTAAGGGTTATGAGGCTACCGATCGACGTGGGCTTCAGCCCGTTGGGGGCTATAGTCTGGCTGTGGGCGTAGTTCAGCTCAAGGCCAAAGAAACATTAGTTCAACACTGCATGTGCCCACAAAGCAGGGCGATGCATCGTGGTCCCTTGCATGAAGGCTTGTTGAAATCAGTTTCTTGGGGTGTGGAGAGTCGGGCCATACGGCCAAATCATGTCCTGCATTTCCCACCAGTTAAATCTTTCCCTCGTGGTTCTCGCGCTAGTGTCGCCTCGCCCGGGGCCTCATCGGACAGCGCCAGTTCTTCTCAGCGGTGCGCAAGATAGTGATGCCACAGTGGCCGTGGTTACGGAGGAAGAGCCCTCGAGGCGTGATTTCGTGGTAGGCCGTGTGGTCGATCTGAGCTCCTACCGCTCTCGACATGGTCGCCGTAGTTTTTACACTCACTCTCCCTCAGACGCCAGGGCGCCAAATGCCGTTGTATCGTGTACCATTCCTGGGCCTGTTATAATGTTTCATGCATAGGTGTTATTAGATCCCGGTGCCACATTCCCTTTTCAGGTTCCTAGTTTCGCAGATTTAGGTCGGGTGTCTCGCCCACCCAAACTTCGAGACTCAAGTATCGCCACTACCCTCCGAGTGATGCCTGGGGAGGCGCATATATTTACTTCCATCGTGTCCGATTCGTAGTAGGCGAGACCTCTCCGGGCGATCTTATTTTGTTGGATGTGATGGATTTCGAGGTTATTTCTGGGGTACGTGATCGGGTCGTCAGATTCACGCCACCCCTCGATCAGCCGAGGGAAACAAGTGATTTTCCGACTGTGGGATTCGTAGTTCGGGGGGTTTTGTGGTGAGCGATACCAGCCCTTCTAATTTAATTTCAGCTATTGCGCCTAGGCGGATGTTACACGGGGTGCCAGGTTATCCGGCTCTCATGAGGGACACCACAGCTGGATGAGGTGCTCGATGATGTCCCTATCGTCAGGAATCCGATGTTTTCCTGCAGGAACTGCCGTGGTTGCCACCGACAGGAGATAATTTGCATTGATGTTGTACGGCACGCTTTTCTATCTCCTTTGCCACCTTATAGATGGCACCTCATGAAATAAGGAACTATGAGCAAAGCATAGGATTGCTAGACAAAGGTTTTCTTTGCCGTGCCTAGTACTCTCCCGGGTGCTCCCTGCATATTTGTAAGAAGAGATGTCTCTCGCTGGGCTATGTAGACTACGCGTACAACCGAACAAGGCGACAACATGCACAAATATCCGCTCCCCGAATAGATGACTCTGTTTGATCGCCTTCGTGGTGCATCATGTTTTTCTACATCGATCTACTTGGCCGTGATATCATCATTGAGAATAAGACATGAGGATGTTCAAGACAAAGATTCAGATCAGGTACCCGCCATTATGAGTTCCTAGTAATGTCTTTTGGACTCACTAATGCGCCGGCAGCCTTTATGGATTTGATGAACAGAGTGTTCAAACCCTTCCTTGATCGCTTGTAATTTGTTCATCGACATATCTTTAGTATATTCCCGAGTGAGGAGGAGCATGTAGAGCATTTAGCGGTAGTATCAAGCACTGAGGAGCGTGCACTATATGCCAAATTCTCCAAGTGTGAATTTGGTCGGATAGTGTAGCCTTCTTGGGACATGTAGTATCGAGGGAAGGTATTCAAGTGGATCCCAAGAAGATAGAGGTAGTGATGGATTGGCAGAGACCAACCACTGGATCGAGATCTAAGCTCCTCGGGTTTAGCCGGTTAAGGCCGCCGGCCTCGCATTGTGATTTTCAAGGATCGCCGCACCCTCGACACACCTGCTAACCCGTAAGAATGTGAGGTTTCGTGGGACAGAGGGATTATGAGGCGAAGCCGTAAGTCGGCGATTGCTCGACTCTCCGCCCAAGCAGCAGCATTACCGTACAGGAGGTTATACAGTTGTATCGTGACGCTTTCAGAGTCGGATCGCGTGTATCACGCAGCATTTCCGGCAGTGATTGCTATGCTTCACCGAAGAAGCACGAATCCAATTACCCCACTCATGACTGAGATGGCGGTCGGATTTTTGCATTGAAGACGGAGACACACCGTATGGTGAGACGTGTGAGATCTCACTGATCACAAGAGTTTAAAATATATTTTTTCAGCGTAGGGAGCTAAATTCCAGACGGTAAGATGGCTGGAGTTGTCGCGACCATGATTGTACAATCTCAAGCACTCACCCGTGCGCTAATGTGGTGGCAGATGCTTTGAGTAGGAAATCAACAGGCAGTCTCGCCCACGTTAGTGCAGAAAAGCGACAATTGACTAGGGAGTTATATAAATTGTATGATCAGGGTTTACAGCTGGAGGTGTTGGAGTCTGGAGCACTTTTAGCACATTTCGTAGTCAAACTGGCTTTGATGGGCGTAATTAAGACAATCAATGCGTAGGACCTACGCTGATGAAAATTTCGATGAGGTTCAGCAGTGGTCGACAGTGATTTTGGTGATCGGGAAAGATGGCACGCTGAGATCGGGTACTAGATCGGTATGCTCCCCGATGTTGATGGACTTAGAAAAGTGATTACGGAAGAGGCTCATCATACGCCACAAGATTCATCCCTGGCTCCACCAAGATGTATCATGATCTTGGGTAACTATTGGTGGAGTGGTATGAAGAAGGATGTATGAGTTTAGATCCAAGGTTCGACTTGCCACAGTCAAACTTGAACACGTAGGTCGCCCTGGGTTGTTGCAGCCACTCCCATTCCATGTTGAAATGGGAGAATATTACCATGGACTCTCAGAATCGGGTTACCTCGAACTTCTAAGCAGGTATGATTCCATTCGGGTGATAGTCGATCTGATGATCAAGCCCGGCACACTTCTTACCCGTGAAGACAACTTTTCCCGTAGCCGTGCATGCTAGGTGTATATCGAGAGGATTGTTAGTCTCTTCACGGATCCCGCCCGATTGTATCCGACTGCAGGGCCCCGCTCACTTCTAGGTTTCTCGCGGGGTTTCATGAGGAGCTTGGTACTCGATTGGACTTTAGCACAACTTTTCACCCTCGTATTGCATGGATGTCCGAGAGGGAACAAGGCTGCACGTTTGGAAGACATGCCAAGGATGTGCGTGACGGATTTCGGAGGCCAACGGGATCGCATTTACCGGTGGAGTTCGTACAACAACAAGCTATCATGCTAGTATAGGTATGGCGCCCACGAGGCCTGCATGGCGTGGAAGTGTAGGTCGATTGTCGGGAAGAAGTTGGTGAAAGAAAGTTAGCAGGTCCTGAATTGGTCCAAATCACTTCTGAAAAGATTCCATATTCGAGATCGGCCGAGGACCCGGCCGCTGCATTAATGTAAGAGCTATGCGCACTTCAAAAGGAAACATGTAGCTCAGCGTAGGTGAGTATGTATTTCCTCAAGGTTTCCGATGCGAGGCGGATGAGATTCTGCAAGAAGGGAAACTAAGCACTCCGCTACGTGGACCATTTGAAACTGTGGATGTGAGTCGGGACGAGCTTACCGACCGAGTCGCCACCTAATTTCGCCAATGTTCATCCAGCCTTTCATATATCTATGCTGAGAAAGTATGTGCCAGATCCTTCACATGTGTTACAGGCCCAAGAGGTAGAGATCAGTGAGGATTTATCGTATGAGGAGCGACCTGTAGCTATTATGGATACTCAGGTTCGCCAACTTCGATCGAAAGTCATTCCGATGGTCAAGGTCCTATGGCAGAATCATTCGACTGAAGAGTGCACTTGGGAATCCGAGCGAGAGATGCGACGCTCATACCCATACTTGTTCCAGTGATAAGGTATATTTCTTATTCCTAAATTATGACGACTTTCTTAAGGGGGAGAGAATGTACACCCGCAAAATTTGACGTTAAATTTAAATTATTTACATACTTGTTTTAATATTTATTTTGATTTATTTAAATATTAATTTAAAGTTATTATTTATTAAATAAATATGTCTGCATTTCACAAATCAAGCCCTTCTCTCTCTCCTTCCACGCACGCCGTCAATTCGGGCACAGCGACTGCCTCCGGCCACCGATCCGGCCGTCCGACGCCGGGAAAAGGCAGCTCCCATCACCGGCCACCCTTGCCTTGCTCTGATCTCGCCTGAAACTGCCGTCCTCGCCGGAATCACGCCCGCAACTCTCTCTCTCTCCTCGCCCCTTGCCGCCACCGCCTGTCCGGCCATTTTCCGGGCCACCCGCCCAAACCGACCCCGCATCTGAACCCCCGCCCCCAAAAACCCATGATCCATCCTCGATCGACGCTCCAAGAACGTTTCGCCGCGAACAGGGGGAAGCTCTAGCCGGAGTCAGGGACTGCCGGCCATTCCGCCACTCCTGGTCCTCCGACGAAAAGCGATCACATTGGGTCCCTGAGTCTCTGGCTTCACGTGGATGTCCTTAGAATCTAATCTCGCAACCTCACTTTCCGGCCACCGCCGGCGGCTACGACTCTGAAGCGTGCCCAGATTGCACGTCATCCCCGCTCCACCTGCCCGCCACTTCGGGTGATCATTTTCTTCTCAGACAGCCAGAAAGAATCTATACCCTAAAACGTGTGGAACTCTAATCGTGCAATTGTCCGACACCTGGGCTTAATTGCTCAATGATGTATGTTGAATATGTCCACTCAGATTCGCATCACGTTGAATTAGTTACTTGTAACAGATGATCCAAAGTAGTTAATAAGATTGATCGTGTATATCGCGAATACAAATTGTTGATTTGATGGATTTGGGACGAGTCGGGCAATAAAATTGTAATTCTTGTGTCCATTCGATGTTTGATTTACTGTGTATATTGGAAATTATTTAGTTGTGTTCCTCGACTTTTCCATGTGGAGTTAAGTCCAGCTTTTTAGTGGGAGGTTCGTCGAATTTTCTCAGAGAATTTAAATGTGCTTTATATCGGCCTAGCCTCGTGAATTGTCTAGTCGAGTCTGTAAATTGCTTAAACCTCAATCTCGAGCATATTGATTATGTCTTTTCTATTCTAGATTGTCCAACAGCTACGCCTGGTGGCACCGAGGTGTAGAACGCTCCGAGACCACATTCTTCCGTGAGCTGATAATATATAGTTTATGACACATCATCCGCATGCATTGCATAGCATTTATGGCATTAGGCTACACCCCATCATCACGACATGTGATTATTACTACTGAATCAGATTTACTATGGTAACTAAATTATTTAGTTGTTATGAAATATATCTGCATATGACCGTTATGATGATGGATGAGTGTGTATTGTCGAGTGATATTGTCGCGGCATTATATTTGAAATGTTTGTAATGGGAACTATAGTAGACATACCACCCAGCGGTTACACCGCATCACGCGGCACCTGGTGATCGACTGTGATTATGTTATAGTTTATAGTTATGGACATGAGTTCCTCGTTGAGCGCCACTGGGATGCCGAGGTAAGGTCCCCGCCGAGCCGCTACTTCCGGGCGCCTGGCCACGGAGTATGATATGTTAGTCACCGGAGTCATGACCCCGTCAGCATTTCTCTCGAGGCGCCAAACAGGTTTATCGATTAAGTGTCGACTGAATTAAGGACCCCCGGGTCGAGCATTTCTCTCTGGGCGCCACACATTGGAATCGAGATCCAGATGGCTTATAGTATCGGAGCAAGGGTCCCGCTAGAGTTCTCGAGCCTTTGCACACACTTATGTATTTGATATTTGAAACTTAATGTGTGTACGCATACTGCTGAGCTGCATGTTTTATATTGTTTCAATATGATATATTATATTGTAATTCTATAAGTATGTGTATCCTGTTGGTTGAAAATGTGGTGTGTAGATTATATGATGTTAATTTCGCTCTCGAGACTCCACATTTCAATTTATTTTTCAGTAATCACAATTCCTCCTTCCGCATCCTTGATAACTCAAATAATTCTCTTCTTCCTCCACTAGCTATACATGTACTATTATGATATTATTAACTTTCGTTTATTTCATCTAGCAACACTCATGAAAGATTGATATTAAAATGTACCGAAATCACTGTATTCTCTATTATTTGCTGTATTGTCGTGGAGGATGTGGGATCAGATTTATCTCTCCCTCAACACCTATTTATTATTATTTGATCGCTTTGAGAGGTGAAAGAGATGAGATATATATATATATATATATATATATATACTAAGTGTGTTCGTGGTGGATATTTAGGTGGATCGCGTGATGATATGGTATGAGTATTTCAAGCAGTTTACTACGGTTTCTGGTGGCTTTATGCCTCCCATTCCCTAGTGTCACCCTCTACCCGTGTCATTCAGACAACTTGGGCACAGTGAAATTAATTTGAGTACGATTCCCATCGAGCTTTAGCTCACCCCCGTCATGGGACCCACTTTTACATGTGTACATGGAGCGTGCGAGGGGATGGCTCGGCCCTGTAGACTCGAGGATTAGGAAGAAAAGCTGATTGTGGCTTGCATTGATGATAATTACATGTATTAGAAATGCTGAGACATTTTAATATATGTAGTATGAGAGTAAAACGCTTCAACTCTCAACTATCAGTATATAGTCAGTATGTATATCAAAGTAATCGCTTATGTGGGCCCAAGCTGCCATATTGGATATATATCGCATATATCGGGACTGCTCAGATGTGCATTCAGTATTGTATTTCCGGGGTGTAGCCTCCCGCATGCAGATACTCCCCGCTCTATTCAAAAGTATGCCTGCACCCGACTTCCACTCGTATTCCATAATGACGTGTGTAGCTAATCTAATTTCCGGTTCTGTGGGCTACATAAGTATAGTATATATATATATATATATATATATATATATATATATATATATATATATATATATTGTAAGACCCGAAAAATTTCAATTTCTCTCGAATAAGATAAAATCGTAATTTTGATTACAAAATTAAATTTACGGTTAAAAGTTTTTAATTAATTCTCTAGATCTCAGATGATCTAAACTGGATTGCACCAAGGGAACTGCCTCGCGAAATCTAGCACGTAAAATTCCTCGTAATTTTCCGAGACACTGAGTCGACACGCTTTTCGAGGACTGCCGCACCGTAAACCGATTTTCTGGCGCGGACGAAAGTCACATATAGCATGTACTCATGTACCATAAGTGGTATAGTAGAAATGATGAAAATTGATGCCGAGATAGTGCCTCTAAAATCAAATTCGAGAACGTAGGGACATAACGGGTATTATGGAATTTCGATTTTTAGTCACCACAAGCCAAAATAAGGCATTACGGCCGTTCTCCCCAATTACAAGAGACCAAAAACGTGATTTCCATCGGAGGATGCAGTGAGCTTTGGGTTGAGAGAGTTTTAGAGAGAGAAACTTTCTAAAATACGGCGAACTCCACCGCCGCGTCTTCGAGCAAGAAGTGAAAAATGTTCTACTTTGAGCAAAGTTACCGCTGACCCCCTGATTTTGGCAGCTTTAATAACCCAAGAGGTAGGATTTTGTCCCTACTGGAGTTTTTACCCCACTGGGCGTTTTGATGTTCGTGGTATAGTTCGAGGTCGAGGGGCCGCTTGATCGCCTCCCAAAACATGGACCACCGTGGAATTTTCTCGATTTTGGTCGGGTCGCGACCGGCCAGAATCGAAGCGGGCTGGGTTTGTGTGAAATTGTCATTAAAATGCATGTTTGAGATGATAAAGGTCGGAACGGGTCAGAGTAGATGATCTCGTCCCAAATATGTGGACCGAATTAGATAAAGGTTTTTCTTTTGAGTTACAAAGCCGTAGTCGCTTTCATGGCTGTTCTGGGTGTGGTTTGTTTAATTTGTGTATTAAATGTGTTTGCTTGGTATGCTTTGGGTCGAATGGTCAGAATTCTGGTTCACTAAGTGAACCTGCATTTTGTGATTTTCCCAGAATAGTAATGAGGGTTTCACTCATTCCCACAGCGTCTCAAAAATATATATTTTCGCAAAGACGCCGCCGAGCGACAAATTAAATTACTGCATGATCATTAGCCCACAGCTAATTTTGATGTGTGATTTAAAAAGTTTTATGTAAATACAGTTCACATATATATTTGCATGTGATTTAGATCGACTGAACCGACATACATGTGCATTCCATATGCACTGAACATCCTAGGAATATGTGGAAATGAAAGTGCATGAGATAAGTCTAGAGAAAACAAGGTCTGAGGGTAGTCTAAAAATGTAAAATTATCTGGGAGGTAGTGTCCAAACTAAATAATATATCAACCGCCTGAGCTACCAGCTTGATATTTATTCATCTAGAGGGTAGTCCACAAATCCAAAGAATATATCAAACCGTCTGAGCTGCCCATTGATATTTATTCATCTGAGGGGTAGTCCATTAAATTAATATATATATCAATCGTCTGAGCTTTACCAATTGATATATATATTCATCTAGAGGGTTGCCCACTAATAAATTAATACCCTCATACGAGGCTTAGGCGAGCGTGAGAGAGAGCTCATGGAGGGCTCTGGATCCGAGCTGGTCACGTAGACATTCAAGTAGATCGCGCATCGCTTGAATGTTTGTTTAAATCGGGAACATTGCACCACATCAGGTGGTGAGTAGCCCACTTAGTGGCTTATTCTCCCATCGAGCTTTAGCTCACCCCGTCGTGGGATCCCTTTACAGGTACAAGGAGCGTGCGAGGAGACTCGTCGTCCTCGAGGTCAGGTATTAGAAGAAAGCCTGTCATGGGCTTTGATTTATACATGTATTAGAATTCTAATTTTAATGTATGTATCAGATAAGAGTAAAAACATATTAACTCTTGAAACTATTGGATTTATTTGATATATTGTGTTGAGTATAGTTGATGGGCCCAAGTGGTCAGATTGATATATATATTGCATATATTGTCGATCGGGAAGTTTATACAGTACTTCAGATTCGGGGTAGGAGCCCCTGCACAAAGGAGACTCGCCTCGATTTTCTAGCGGCATCGCAACCCACTCCACTTGTGGCCCCAGTGGGTCGGGACGGTAGTCAACGGACCCTGGGTTTTGGGGGCCACACCAGATCGTAAGCTGTAAAAATACGAATACCTGGGAGCTCTGGTATCCATCACCACTAGGTGGTTTGATGTGGAACAGGTAGGTGGAAACCTATGGATGGAGGATTTGGAGCTTAGGCCATGAAGCTGAGGAAGAACATCACCACTTGGTGGTATGATGTAGTTAGGTATGAGGATTACCTAGGGAAGGCACGAGAGAAATTAGGAACACCGCATGTTTCTTTACTTCTCAGATCACGTGATGGTATGATTGATGTTATAACATGTTGATTGATCATGTAATGTGTTTGATCAGGTGCTTAGGTGGATAGCACTTGTGGACAAATAAACTAAAATGTTGGAACATTAGGATTAGTGTGAGAACAAGTTTCGTTGAAATTTGCAAATGGTCCGTATCGTCCGACAGCACCCAGCTTGACAACAAGATCGCTGTGGTTTCAGGAAAACTAGAAAATTATTTCCGCTTTTTGCACAAGATAAATAACTAAAATTTCACGCTTAAAATTTTCTGAAGTAAGCAAGGAAGGCTACCGATGAAAAAATGACGATGAAAATAATTTTTCTAAGATTTTACAAGTGGTACAATTGAAGAAATGGGTAAAAAAAAACAAATTTTTAAAATTTATTCGAGTGTCCAAGAAAATGAAAAAAAAAATAATAATACTTTAGTGATTTTCCGTACCGCTGGAAATAATCGAAAAAAAATAATAATAATAAGGAAAAAATTTTAGTGCGTAATTTGGAATGGCTATCGCCACCGAAAGCGTAGGCGCTGGGCAGGTGCCGCCGAAGCGCGCGTGCCGGGCGCGTAGCCGAAGCGCGGCGCCGCGATCGGGCGTGCGTGGCTGGCGCCGGCAATGCCAGCGCTGGGCGCCGGGCGGTAAAGTAGCGCAGTTAGCCTACGGGCGTGAGGGCGCAGTGTGTACGCGCAGCGCGTACGTAGCGGGCGCAGCGCCGGGCTGGGCATGAGCGGCAGGCGTAGGCGCGGCGCCGCGGCGTGGCTCGGGCTGGTCGGCCTCGGGCTGTGCACTCCTGCACTCCTACCCATTTTCGATCCGCTTTGACTCGCTTTTCCCGAGTCACCAAATGAAACACTGCTCATCGTAAAATAAAATTTTTTTCGAAAAAAAAATTTTATTATTAAATTCAAATAAATCAAATAAAATCAAATAAATTTTGATAAATTTTAAAATAAAATTTTCAAAAATAAAATTTTGAAAATAAAATTTTGTTGAAAACAATATTTGAAACGCGAAATGATTGCGTATACACCGAAAGTTATGTGTATGATTAGTGTCTCTTGGCCGTGGTTATGCCTTTACGTAGGATACTCAGATTGGATTTAACTACCATTTGAAATGGTGATTACGCCAGAAGGCAGACTTCAAATTATATGCATGGTGTAATGCGATAGAAAAGCGGTGAATGCTAAGGTTGTGATTTCGACCTTAGTGGATTTGGGTACCGAAATGAACAAGAAAGTTAAGAACCTTATCGAATAAACGAACTAAGTGGTCGGGAATTTAGCACCACTTAGGAAATGAACTGCCGGGCTCATGGCTGTCTAGCCTATCGGGCATGTGCATTGCTAGTTGGGGACCGAAATGAAAAGCTAGATGACTCTCGCTGCCATGTTTATCGGTAAAATGGCTGCAGAGGAGGGCGAGGACGCAGAGAACGCCCATCGGGCACCGGTCGTGCACAATCGTTGTTTGATCGCCAGACTTTTGCCGAGGCCGTAGGTATTACAAATAATGCTATAGCACAGTTAGTATAGCATGTACGTGAAGATCCTAAGAACTCTGCAGGTTTAGTGGCGTATCATCCTCCGACATTCACAAGGGGAAAAAGATCTCGATGGTGGACGACCACAAGGTTCATGCGCAGACGCAGAAGGTGTTAGAGGCTATGGAGGTTACCTCTGACGCAATCAGGATTAGACTAGCTGTGTTCTAGCTAGAGAAATTTGAAGCCTGGGCTATGAAGGCAAGGACCCCAGAGACCATGAGGAGCCTTGCAGACGTGAGTTCTCCCCTGTGGGATTGGGCGTATAATAGGATGCATATGTCGAGGTTGCGAACCTGGAGATTCTGACCTCACCACAGCTGACTCGAGGATCATGGACATGTCGAGTTTGATGTCATCCTGGGATGGATCGGGCCGACAGCTTACAGGTTGTTATCATCGATCAGGAGCGCAGAGAGTTACCCGCCTTCACGCAGGACTAATGTGGTATTTCAAGGACAAGCATACGATTTTGCCCCGTACTCCAAGATACGAGTCCAAAAATGTGACGCTAGCTGGTCGGCTAGCGAGCCCACTTAGAGGGATTTCCAGGTGAGACCAGACTTCAGATCTACTTCCTCGAGTGGTTTCGCGTAGCACGCGAATAATATTTTTCCGTATGAGCTACCCTCGACTACCTCCACATGCGATGTAGACTTCTGGTGACGTGAGTTACACCGGTACTTTAACCATTCCATGATTCCGCAAAGGATGCGGCACCCTAGCTGAAAGTCAGAGGGAACCCAGTCCAAACACAGATCTATCGGACAAGGGTTTATTGTGATCGAGCACTCTTCAATTACTGTGGCGCTTCTTGCCTCTGCCAAGTAAAAAGGAAGGACAAGACCCTTCTCGACTGGGCATTGACTATAGCAATTGAACAAGGACGATCAAGAAATCTGCACTCATTACCGAGGATTGATGATCGTTTATCGCTAAGAGGAGTTTCTAGCCCATGGAAATTCCCTAAGATGTGGTAATCTTCGCACCGGTTACCATCACCGAGGATTGTGGAATACGTGATATCCCCAAGACGCTAGACGACGGGCACTTTGAGTTTACTTGATGCTCCTTTGATCGACGACGCGCCAATGGGCATTCACGGATCTCATGCATAGGATGTTCCAACCTGAAACGACCGCGTCAGCCTCGACGACATCTGTCTACTCCCTACCGAGCGGGAGCATGAGTATCACTTTCGAGATTATTTCAAGCAAATTACAAGAGACCATCGCCAGACGCTAAGTTCGCAAGTGCGAGTTTTGGCCATCGAGGTGAGATTCGGGACACGTGTGTCGCATCAGAGTGTCACTCGACCCAGAGAAGGTCAGAGGCGTTGATGAGTCGGGAGATCGAATGTCACCCGAGATACGTAGTTTCGGGATTACCGGGTATTACGAGACACGAGAACAATAAGTTGTCCATTCGGGATGTGATCGTAGACTCTCGCCTACTGACATGGACTTCATGGTCATCAGCCTCACCATAGAGAGAGAGGTCGAGATACTTGGAACACTCTGAATACCTGCAAGTTGGTAACAAAGAGGGATGACCACCTTTCTCCTAGTTCAGGGAAAGAGGCGTAAAACTCGCTTTACACTAGTTTCGTGACTAGGGCTGTGGATTGAGCATGAGTGACGGATTTCCCTGCAGACAGGATCCTAAGACTTGGGACAAATACAAATTCCGCTTAGCTGCAGGAGGCAGAGAGCATACAGCTCATTCCTCCACACCCCAAGAAGGGTTAGGAGGAACTAGTTTCGCCGGTGCTATACAAGCACTTCCAACAACACGATAGCCGTGAGCTGTGAGTGTGGGTCTAAGTCGTGGACATATCAAGGTTACGCAGCAGGTTTAGCTGACTCAGTGGTGGTAGACGTATTGCTGTTGATGTCAAGCTTGACACGATGAGTCGATGTACCCATCTGGGTTGTCGTGCGACCGAGACTCAGCCTAGTTGTCATACCCGAAAGACATTGGATTTGGGCTTAGAGGTTAAGGCCTTTAGAGAAGCCAGAATGTATGTTCTTCCCTAGGATGTAAGGTGAGAGTTGACCTGATAGGTCGGGAGCAATGAGTGAGAGATCTCGATTCCCGCTATGGCGACCCTCGAGCAAGGTCACACTATCACATTATTGCGCTTGTGTGCACGATAACATCGCGTCGAGTCCGTTGTGGGTGCACGGTACGGTCATTCACCACTCTTGGTGAGTATGGGTTGAATTTTTAGGACTACTATCCAATGAAAACTCATAGTCAATCAAGAAATAAGAGGCTCCCGAAGTGTGTTTCAAGAGTTATAATCGAGGATGAAAACACACTAATGTGTTATCAATGCCAGACCGAGAGTTTCTGAGTGATAGGAGCTCCGGGGTGACTCGAGGTTCGATACCCGCTGGTGTACCGTATCAAGTGTTGTCGAGCTGGCAAGGGCTCCTGGTGAAATGGATGATATGCATGGCATGGATTAAAGGACATTCATTGGATTGTCAGTGATTGCGACTGAGAGAGCCACTGCTACACACTAAGCAAGTGGTTGTAGGGTTACGTGTGTATGGATTACATACTGGGTGTTAGAGGGCAGCTGTTAAGTAATGTCCCGGATCGTAAGGGTAGAGGGATTACCTAATTCTTAGTGAATGCCTACAACAATAGTTTTATCGCGAGTATACGAATGGCACCATATGAGGCATTGTATGGGAGGCCATGTATGTCACCGTTAGGATGGACCGAGGTGGGAGTATAGATCCATCACAGTCCCGATTTTATTGTAGACACCTCCGTGAAGGCTGTGAGTTTGATATGATACGCTCTCTCACCCAGCCTGTGTATTCGTTGTATGAGCCATATAGATGTACGACGCCGACCCTTAGAGTTCGGGAGAGGTTGGTGATCACGCTCTTCCTCGAAGGTGATTCCTAAGAGGAAGAGTGGGTATAGCCCTAAGAAGCGCAGAAGCTATCGAGGTTCATCGACCTTCGAGATACTCGAGAAGGTAGTAACCTTTATGCACGGCTAGCGTTACCGCCCCAAAGATGTCGTGTGTCCGAGAGGTATTTCACGTCTCCATGCTCCGAGAGTATACCCAGATCCAAATTTCATGAGGTGGGTCAGATAGATTGAGGCCGATTAATCGATGGGACTCGAGGAGGGACCAGGTGCATTGTTTCAGAGCTATGATCGTGCCTTTGCGACGCAAGACCGAGAGGCTAGTGAGAGTGCTATGACAGCACTGTGGAGTGGAGGAGTCAACATGGGAGCGCAAGGACACGATGCGGGCCACCTATCCCTTCTTATTTAGGGATGAAGGTACGTGGTTTAGTCATTTAAGATTTAAATGACTAGTTTACATGCATGGTAGAGTGCATGTCAGATATGCATGTGTTGATAATGATCGCTTCAATTTTGGGACAAAATTCCTTTAAGGAGGGGAGAGAATGTAAGACCCGAGAAATTTCACTTCCTCGAATAAGGGCAAAAATCGTACTTTGACATAAAATTGTAATTACTAAGAAAGTCCGTAATTAATTTTCTAGATCTCAGATGACGAAACGATTGCGTCGCAGGTTCCGCGGGGCCGCCTAAGAAGACGTAAACTTCGTATTCTTCGTGATAAGCCGAAGATGCCGCGACGCTTTTTCGAGGAGTGCCGGGTGTCAGAAATCGATTTTCGGCGCGACTTTAAAGTCACATATAGCATGTACTCACAAAAATTAAGGCGGTATGAGTAGAGAAATGATGAAAATTGACGCCGAGATAGTGTTTAAAATCGCAACCGGTGAACGAGGGACATAACGTGGTATTACGGAATTTGGATTTTTAAATACCAAGCCAAAATAGTGCATACGGCCGCCTTCCCCAATTACAAGAGACCAAAAAAACGTGGATTCCATTGAGGATGCAGTGAGCTGGGGTTGAGAGAGAAATGTGCTTTAGGCAGAGAAACTCTCTCTAAAATACGCTTCGAATCTAATCGTCGGAAGTGCCTTTCTGAGGAAAGGTGTTAAGGGAAAAATAACTCACGCGGTAAAGTTACGCAGGGATCCGATTGAGAGAAGCTTGACAACCCAAGAGGTGATTTTGTCCCTACTGAGTTTCTTTACTCCCATTTGCAGCTGATGTTTCGTGCAGTTTGAGGTAAACAAGAGGTCGCTTGACGGCTCTCCAAACACGGGACCGATCAACAGGAATTTTCGATTTAGCCAGCCAGGATCGCCTGTAACCGAAGTGGGCTGTTTGTGTGAAATTGTCATTAAATGCATGTTTGAGATGATAAAGGCTCTGGGAATGGGCCGTATGATCCGTCCCAAATATGGGACCGAATTGATGCAAGGTTTTTGAGCCAAGGTACCAGAAGCCGCTTTCACGGCCGTTGGGTGTGGTTTGTTTAATTTGTATTAAATGTTTGCTTGGTATGCTTTGGGCCGGAATGGTCAGGAATTGGGCGGGTTCACTAAGTAAATCCTAAGCAGTTTCAGGATTTTCCGGGAATAGTAAATCAGGGTTTCACTTATTCCACGTTGTTCTAAAAATATATATTTCCGCGGGAAAGTACGTGGTTGGCCGAAAGTGATTTAAATTAAATTACTGCGGTATGATCATTAGCCCAAGTGAGCTAATTTTGATGTGTGATTTAAAGTTTTATGTAAATATATTCATGTATATATATTTGTGCATGTGATTTGGGACTGAATTTGAACCGACATACATGTATTCCATATGCACCGAACATCCTAGGAACATAGAATGAGCGCATGAGATGAGTCTGTGCAGAAACAAGGTTCCTGAGGGTAGTCTAAAATAACACGGAGGGTAGTCCAACTAAATATATCAACCGTCTGAGCGCCCAAGCAACTGATATTTATTCATCTGAGGGTAGTCCACAAATCCAAAAGAATATATCAACCGTCTGAGCGCCCGCCTGGATATTTATCCATCGAGGGTAGTCCACAAACAATTAATATATCAATCGTCTGAGCTACCCAATCGATATATATATTCATCTGAGGGTTGCCCACTAATAATTAATACCATACGCGAGGCGCCAGGCTTAGTGTGAGAGAGCCTGCTGAGTGCCCCTGATCCGAGTTAAACACGCACATGTTCGGGCAGATCATGCATTTGCTTGAATGTTTGTTTAAATTAAACATACAGACCAAAGACTTGTGGTGAGCAAAGTCTGACTTTGCATATTTTCTATCGAAAGCTTATTTCACCCGTCGTGGGATCCCTTTTTACAAAAGTACAAGGAGCGCAAGAGGAGATCTGTTCGCCCTGAGGTCGTATTAGAAGAAAGTCGTCGTGGGTTGATTTATACATGTATTAGAATTCCCTAATTTTAATGTATGTATCAGTATAAGAGTAAAAAACATATTAACTCTTGAAACTATTGATATAGTTTGATATATTGTGTTGAGTACAGTTGATGGGCCCAAGTGGCCGTATTGATATATGTATATTATATTATAGTCGTTGATTGGGAGCCATACAAAGCCAGAGGTACTCAGAGAAGGAGACTCCTCGCCCGATTTTCAGTGGCGCCTGCAACCCGACTTCCACTGCCCGTGTTGACGGAGTCAACGGACTCGGCTGGGGCGCCACATATATATATATATATATATATATATATATATATATATATATATATATATATATATATATATATATAAATATGTATATATCTATATATATAAATCATATATATATTTATATATAGATTTATATATATTTATATATATATATATAGATATCTATATATAGATTTATATATCTATATATATAGATATGTATATATAAAGATATCTATATATAGATATATGCTATTATTTATATATAGTATAACTATAGATAATTATATAGATTATATATATATATATATATATATATATATATATATATATATATATATATATATATATATATATATAGAGAGAGTATATATATATATAGCATATAGATATAGTGATATCTATATATAGATTTTATATATCTATATATATATATCTATATCTATATATATATCTATAGATATATATAAATCTATATATAGATATCTATATATAGATATATATATATGTGACGCCCAAAAATCGGGGTCCGCTGACCACCCACAACCTGCTGAATACTGCGGAATGCTCGGTGACCCGACATTTTTTCACGCAAAATCGGCGTAGGTCCCTTTGTACGGGGAGCTCTACCCAAATACATAACCTGCAAATACCTCCCTCAAACAATCCAATATATTCACAATATGAATAAGACGCCACTTGGGCCCATAAACAAATATCATAAAAATCACTATCATAACTATTCTTCAATTATCTCCCACACCCACAGCTGGATTACACTTTTATTTTATAGCCAAACATATATTAAAATCTACAATTTAATACATGTTATGTCCCTTAAAACCATCAAGCCACAAACCTATTTCTTCTTCAAAATCAACCTCAAAATGAGCTGTCTCCTCGAGCGCTCTCTGTACTTGAAAAATAAAGGGGGTCCCACGACGGGGTGAGCTAAAGCTCAGTAGGAGAATCGCCCTAAGTGGGCTACTCACCACCTAAGTGTAGTGCAATGTTCCAAAGTAAACACACGCTCAAGTAAATACATGATCCTACTCAACGCTCACATGATCACCCCATGTCACGAGTCCTCACCGACCACTCACACTCGCTCTGCCATGTATGAGAAAATAATCATTTTCAAAACAAAACTTTGTTCTTGAAAATATACTACCGAAATATTCTGCAAAATATGGGACTACCCTTCTCGAGGTGAATCGTCAGTGAGCTTCGAAACAGTCATGGTCCTCATCCGAAATAACTGGTCAGCCCATCTCCCAACCCAATTCCTCCTGAATATCATCCTTTGAAATTCCTTTTCGCAACCATATCCGTTTTATAAAAATACCTTGTCATGCACTCACACCTAATCCCAGGGTTACCCAAAGGTATATGAAAAATGCATTATGCCATTTTCAAAATCATTTACACAATATGTCAATATGCATATTTTCAATCAACTATAATTACACTCATTTAATTTAACACATCACCATCACCCAATGTAGCTCACTTGAGCAACCTATAATCATTTCCAATGGCTTCTAACACAATTTAATTCCATGTAATTGTGTCAGCCGGAACTAACACATTAAAATAATGTCTTAACCTATCTAGTTCCAATACATATCAAGCCATCTTTTCATACCATTTCAAGCACACAAACACAATGACAATTCCTATCCATTTCATTGATTAAACCCGGACTTTGCTTTACAGTCCCAAACAGCAAGTGGGAGTCGTCCACCCGCAGCTCCACACCTCCTACATCTGCCTCTTTGATGGAACCGATTTCCATTCCCAATCTTGCCTCCTAATCACCAAAGCATAATTTATTCAATAAATTATCACAAAACACCCTAATTCAGTCCCCAAACAGGGGAAGTGGGTTGCTCCACCCAGCCCACTTATCCCACATCGGCTCCAATTTTTGGAAACCGATTTCCATAGCTATTCCCTGGCCTCATGCATACCAACATAGAATTTATTCCATAAATTACCATATAACACCCCAATTCAACCCAAATGTACCCACCCACTACCCAAGAATGTCTATAAATTCACAATTCGGTCCCATGTTCGGGACCGATCAAACACCCATTCCCGCATTTTCTCATCAAGCATGCACAGCTAATTTGGTGAAATAAAACACCCAAATGCTCTAATTTCGGGCAAGTCACTCGACGTGGGAAAATCCCAAGAGTCTTAACAATCTCTGGCCCCATGTTTCAGGGATTCGATCAAACGGCCCTCACACGGCCCTTCAAACCAACCGAAACATCAAAAACCCTTAAAAATGGGAATAAAACGCAAGTAGGGAAAATCCTACCTCTCGAGTTGTCAAAAACCCGCAAACCCGGGTCCACGAGTCGCGCTCCGCGTAACGCTTCCTTCACCGTCGAAATCCAACTGGCCGGATTCAGATATTTCTAGAGAGAAGTCGAGACTCTAGAATCACCTACTTTTGCCTTCCTCATGCCACCTGTGATCTCCAATTGAATTTCACGCTTTCGCTTTGTGTTTAAGTGGAGAAGAAGACTATTCTCTCAAAATTACAAGTTTCGTCTCCTTAATCCAATTAATTCACTTTACCGTGATTTGATATTCTATGACTTACCTCGCCGTCCATTTTCATCATTTCTCTACTCATACCAATTTATGGTACATGAGTACTGTTATATGGGCCTTGGTCAAGATCTGAAAACTGATTTACATGACCTAAATATATGCTCGAAAAACGTGTCGACCCGATCAAGTTTAAAATTACGAAATTTTACGTATAACTAGATTTCGCGAGACGACCCGGAACCGCTGGACACCAATAACCTCGCTGGAATATATGAGGCCCGTTACCCAATGCCACTTTAGAAAATCGGCGTAGCCTCCTTTGCACGGGGAGCTCTACCCAAATACAACTCCTGCATATCCTGTCCCCAAACAATCCAATATATGCAATAAAATTCAACATGAGTAAATGCTTCTCGGCCTATAAACCACACTATAAGATCAATTATCATAACTATTATTCAATTATCTCCCAATAATTCAATAGTTGATTGCACTTTTTATACAAACACAAACATATATTAAAATCTACAATTTAATACAGCATATGTCCAAAACCATCAAGCCACAAACCGGCTTCTTCAAAATCAACCTCAAAATGAGTTATTCCCTCGAGCTCTTGTAAATTTAAAAAATAAAGTGTCCCACGACTGGTCGAGCTAAAGCCTCAAGTAGAGAATCGCTCTCTAGGTGGGCTACTTCCACCACTCAAGTGCTGTGCAATGCTCCAAAATAAAACACACACTCAAGTAAATACATGGATCTTACTTGAATGTCTACATTGATCACCCCATGTCACGAGTCCTTTCACCGACTCACTCACACTCGCTCTAAGCCATGATGAGAAAATAATCATTTTCAAACAAACTTTTGTTCTTGAAAATATACTACCGAAATATCTGCAAAATAAGGATTCACCCTCCGAGGTGAATCGGGTCGGGTGAGCTCTCCGAAACAACCATGGTCCCATCCGAAATGATCTCAGCCGCCCATCTCCAACCCACCTCCGGGACATTCTCCCTGAAATTCTTTCACAAACATATCCGCTTTACATAAAAATAGCCTTGTCATGCACTCACACCTAATTTCTAGGCTAATGAGCGCATATGAAAATGCATTACGCCATTTTCAAAAATCAGTTTACACAATATGTCAATATGCATATTTTCAATCAACTACAATTACACGTATGTAATTCCAATTACATCAATCATCACTCCAATCTAAATTTCTCAATCGAGCAAATCATAATCTCGTCTCCAATGGCTTACAAACACAATTTAATTCCATATAATCGTGTCATTTTGTTAACCCTTAAGCATTAATCCATTAATTCCTTGATCGACCAACCTCCGAATTCAATTTCTACACATACCAAGCTATCTAATTCGCAATTTCAATTCCAAAACACATGGACCTTTACGGCCATTTTACATTAAAACCCGGACTGCTTTTACCGCTCCCGAAATCCCAAGAATGGCTGTCCACTCGCAGCCCACTGGGCCCAATTCGGTTTCACTTCTTTGGAACCGAATTTTTTACCCATTTCCTATCTTATAACACCAAAATAGAAATTTAATGCATAAATTCCATACATCAGCCCATAATAGCTTCCCCTGACCTGTCACTACACCCTAAAATCTCCAGTCTACAATTCGGTCCCATGCTTCGGGACTCGATCCTACGCCCATTCCCTAGCCTTTTTCCATACAACCACATGATTTAAAAAGCAACTATATATATAGATTTATATATAGAGATATATATAGATAACTTATATCTATATATATAAATCTATATATATAGATGTATATAGATATATCTATATAGATATTTATATATATATATATATAGTTATCTATATATATAAATATTATATATCTATATATAGATATCTATATATAGATTTATATATATATAGATATATACATATTTATATATATAGATAACTATATATATATATATATACATATCTATATATAGATATATCTATATAGATATATCTATATACATCTATATATCTATATATATATATATATAGATATATAAATCTATATAGATATATAAATCATCTAAGGTCTATATATATATATATATATTATATAAATCTATATAGATATATAAATCTATATATCTATATATATATATAGATATATAGATATAAGGTCTATATATCTATATAGATATGTATATATATCTATATAGTTATTGCGGATATCCTTAAAATCCAAGATTTTGATAAAGCGGTAAAATAGAAATTTCTGTTAAAAACTGGAAATTTTTCTGTATCTCTGATGACGAAACTGACTTCTCCGCTGAATTCGCCTTACAAAAAATTTGAATACCACGTTGAATTCTCGTTGATCTCGAGGTGGTCGGATTTCACGCTGAGGCGCAGCCTGATGACACATGGCAAGTTAAGGGTGTGACGCCCCAAAACCCGGGGGTCCATTGACTACCCACAACCCGCTGAATACTGGTGGAATGCTCCGTGACCCGACATTTTTTTTACGAAATCTAGCAGAGTCTCCTTTTGTACGGAAGCCTACCCCAAATACAAACTAGTATAAACTCGCATTCACTGGCCCTAATCAACAATATATGCAATATATATATCCAATACGGCCACTTGGGCCCATCAACTGTACTCAACACAATATATCCAAAACTATATCCACAGTTTCAAGAGTTAATATTTTTACTCTTAAACAATACATACATTAAGATTAGAGAAATCTCAATACATGTACGAAGTCATCAAAGCCACAATCCCATTTTTCTTCTAAACTCCCGCCCTGGGGATTTCAGCCGTCTCCGCACACCCCGTACCGTGAAGCGGGGATCCTACGATCGGTGAGCTAAAGCTCAAGAGGAGAATCGCCCTAAGCGGGCTACTCTCACCACCCAAGTGCTGTAATGTTCATTCTAAACACACATTCAAGCAAAATGCATGATCCCACTAACGCCTATATGACCAACTCGTATCCCGAGTCCTCACCGACTCTCTCACACTCGCCTGCCTCAGATGAGAATTCATTGACGGCTAGTGACAACCTCCGATGTATATATATATCAATCGGGCCGCTCCGACGATCGACATATATTATTTAATTGTGGATTACCTGAAGGAATATCAATCACGTCCGATCATCATATTTTTAGTTTGTTCAGGGACTGGCGGAATAAATATCAACTCGGGCCGCTCCGATCTAGCTGATATATTATTTAGCTCGACTACCCTCCATCATTTAATATTTTTAGACTACCTCCAACCATTTTTCCTCTAGACTCATCTCGTGCACTAACTCCTATAATCCTAGGATGTTCACATGGCATATGGAACGATATGTCAATCCCATTACAGCCTAATCACATGCAAATATATAACATGAATATATCAAAGATAAAAATTAAATCACACAACATGTTATGTAATTTGGTCATTTCAAACATCAAAACCACTATCATCTGACAATCACACACACCTAGCAATTTAATTTAAATCACTTACCAAACACCTATTTTCACGAAAATATATTTTCAAAAAGATTATTCCCGGAATAGTGAAACCCCTCGCTTACTATTCTTTAAAATCACAAAACAATGGGTTCACTCGTTGAACCCGAAATCCAATTTTACCATTCCCGCCCAATGCATACCAAACAACCATTTAATACACAAGTTAAACCAACCCACTCCCAAACAGCCCCTAAATAGTCGTGGAGCAGTCACGGCTGCTCCATTCTTCCTCCAAAAATTCTAACACTTCTAGTCCCGGTTTTAGGCCCGATCAAGCAGCCCATTCCCCGACCTTGTAATATAAATACATGATTTAAAGCACATTGACAATTCAAACAGCCCACTCTATTTTTCCGGGCGCCACTGCTATTCCAAAAACCCAAACAACACAAATTCGGGTCCCATGTTCTCGGGATCGATCAAACTAGCCCTCACGGCCTCAAATTAACCGAAACATTGAAACCCTCTTTAAAAATGGGAATAAACGCAAGTAGGGAGAAAATCCTACCTCTCGAGTTGTCAAAACTCGCAAACTCCGGTCCACGCTGCAGCCCGCTTCCGCGTAGAACGCTTCCTTCAGAGTTGAAGATCGCCGACTCCGGGCCAGATCTCTTGCAAATCTAGAGAGAAGCCCTCTCTCTCTCTAAAAGCTCTCTAAAATGGAGCTACTGCATCACTCAAAAAAATGGCTTCCCACGTTTTTTTTTTTGGCTAAATGAGGGAGATGAATTACTATTTGCTGTTTTGTCTTTTATGACTTAAAAATCAACTTCCATAATACCCATTATGTCCCTCTTTCTCAGATTTGATATTCGGCACTATCTCGGCCTTCCAATTTCATCATTTCTCTTACCATACCACTTATGGTACATGAGTACATGTTATATGTGACTTTCGTCGTATCGAAAACCGATTTACTTTAAGACCCGAAACGCGACATGCCCTCGGGAAACGTGCCGACTCCGACCGTCCCGTAAAATTATGAAATTTAATGCTAACTAGATTTGCAGACGATTCCAACGGTAATAACTGCTTTCATCATCCAAGACCTAGGAGAATTAATTACGGACTTTTAATCACTACAATTTCAGAATTAAAATTACGATTGGGCTTCCTTATTCCGTAAATCAAATTTCAACTACAGCATGCCACTTTAAGACTACAAGCGACACTTATGATCAAAAGTAGCTACCACAATTGGGCCACGTGAAGGGATTCCATGGTCTATATGATGCCAAGGTTGGGCGCATGATGTCACAGTGGGCATTAAGAAATAAGAAAAATTATAGAAAAGGGAGAGCCACACCTTGGTTCGAGGAAGGAGGGAGGTACCTCCTCCTTTGACTGGATGAAGATTTCTCCAAAAGGTGGGAGAAAAAGCGACCAAAAGGAGAAAGAGAAAAGCGAGTAAAACGAGTGAGAAATAAGGAAGATGAGAGGAGAGAAGTTATAAAAGAAAAGAAAAGCAAAGTGTTAATAAATAAAAAGGAAAGGCAAACGCAGGCAAGAAAACAAAAGTGGATGCGTAAGGCCGAGTCCACTGAGAGAGAGAGAGTCTTCCCCTTCTCTCTAG
This sequence comes from Tetrastigma voinierianum, assembly GCA_016808115.1. Lineage (NCBI taxonomy): Eukaryota > Viridiplantae > Streptophyta > Magnoliopsida > Vitales > Vitaceae > Tetrastigma > Tetrastigma voinierianum. The sequence continues at coordinate 56,838 of JAEQBH010009807.1, forward strand.
GCCAAGAGAGATTCGACCGTCTGATTCTTCGAGACAAAGCAGTGGAAGTGTTCTATACTGAGAGGACAACGCGTGACTCCGGTTAAGGTTTTCAGCTTCAACTTCCAAGAGGTGTGATATTTTCCTACTTGGTTTCTTTGCTTCTTTAGCCTAAAGGCTTTATAATGGTACAGCCATGGAGGCCATGAGAGGCCACGTGAATTAGTTCCAAGCCTCGTGGACTAAGGGGTAATGGATTTCAAGTGACCGTGCTGTATGACTCCGTGGGAGTTAGAGCTTACTTAGAAAAACTGAAAGTTTCTAGATGTTGTGATTTGTTGATGAGGTGACAATGATTGAACCAATATGGTTCATGTTTGTGAAGGGGCCGTGGAGGTACCTGCTGAATGGTTCCAAGCCAGACCTTGTTGTGTGTTATGGCTTGCTTGAATAACATGCGCAGTGTGGAAATGTTATATCGATGTACGCTGCCATGTGATAATATGTTTTCAGGCTGAGTGTAGATTATATGTATAAATTATAATTTTCCATGGTTTGTAAATGTTTCATGTAGTGCTCGTTCATGCATGTAACATGAGGAAAATGCATTGGCATCATGCATTTCATATACGTCACATCGAAGGCTGTGCCCGTGTGTGGGTGCAGGAAAGGTTTATTCATCGCAGTCAGGAGCGTGGTCGTGAGCTCTGGGAAAAAATGGGACAAAGTCCAAGGTAGAGATTCAATGAGTGTGTAAATGATCAAATGATAAATTGGCATGTTTTGGGCGGAGCAAGTTGGGGTAGATCCCCTGTGGTGAAAGTCCCACCCGCTATTCACTGCTAGACATGAATCCCGACGAAGTAAGTTCGTGAAAATGTTCAGTGTTGGGCATACAATCTCTACTTGTAAAACCCTAAACTGGCCGCCTAATGTAAGGAAGGAAAAGAATCAAAAAATCAGTTTTTGATAAATAAAATTGGAGGGTGTCCAATGGTTTAGTCATGGTGTGTGACAGTTTTAGTCACGCTGCATTCCAAGTGTGAGGAGCCTGGCTGACTGGGTCATAAGCACGTAGGTTGCATCTCATGCATGTTATGTACATTTCATATAGAGAATAATTGTATGGAATGTGATTGATTGTTTATATATGTCATTGCATATGCATTTTAGGTGGAGAGTAACCCTCAGAGAATTTTCTACTCGGGCTTTGCTCACCCGTCGTGGGACCCCTTTCGTGCACAGACTATCCAAAGGAGATGATACGTAGCGGGAAGCGTAGCCTTCGAGAAGAAAGCCGAAATGTGGCTTTGGCAAACATTTTGTAAAAATGTATAAATCTTTTGTAGAACAAACATGAAAACTATGAGAATATAGTCGAGATATTTTGTTTCTTATTAGCATGGATATATGAGCCTATGTGGCTATATTACCAGTGTATGTTTCTCATCACACGAGACAGCATTTAGATGCTAAGAGTCGACGGGGTAGTCAATCTGACACCCCGGATCAAGGCCACAAGCCATGTATATATATATATATATATATATATATATATATATATATATAAGGTCTATATATATAAATTCATATATAGATATCTATATACATCTATATATATAGATATGTATATATATATATATATATAGATATCTATATATAGATTTATATATATAGATATATACATATATATACAAAAAAAATTCCATATAGATATCTATATATATATATATACATATCTATATATATGTATCTTATATAGATATTATATATAGATTTATATAGGGTTTATATAAATTTATATATCTATATATATAGATATCTATATCTATATATAGATATATAAATTTATATATAGATATCTATATATATAAATCTATATATATAGATATATCTTATATTATATTTATATATAGATTTATATATATTTCTATATATATATATATATATAGATATTCTATATATAGATTCTATATATCTATATCTATTTATAGATATATAAATCTATATATAGATATATATATATATATATATATATATATATATATATATATAAATCTATATAGATATATAAATATCTATATATATATAGATATCTATATATATAGATATGTATATATTTATATAGATATATCTATATACATCTATATATATAGATATGTATATACATCTATATATATAGATATTTATATATATATTGTGACGCCCCAAAACCCGGGGGTCCGTTGACTACCCGTCAACCCGCGGAATACTAGTGGATGTCTCCAAGTTACCCGACACCACTGTAAAATCAGCGTAGTCTCCTTCTGCACGGGGAGCTCTTAAATTCAAATACTCCAGACTCGTATTGCTCTGTCCCAAGCAAATCAATAAAATTGGTAAATATAATCCCAACACAGAAAACGCCCTTACCGCTCATAAACCAATACTCACAAAATCAATTATCATAACCATTCTCTCCTTGTGTTCATTCCCCAATAATTCAATAGTTGATAACACTTTTGTTTTATACAAACATATATTAAAATCTACAATTCTAATACATGTTATGTCCAAAAACCATCAAGCCACAAACCGGCATCTTCAAAATCAACCTCAAAATTGAGATGTCTCCTCGAGCGCTTTCTGTACCTGAAAAATAAAGGGGGTCCCACGACGGGGTGAGCTAAAGCCCGCAGAGAATCATTCCTGGGCCGGGCTACTCACCACCTAAGCGCAGCGTAATGTCTAAAGTAAACACACACTCGGCAAATACATGATCCTACTCTTGAATGCCCACATGATTACCACTCCCATGTCACGAGTCCTCACCGACTCACCACACTTGCCTAAGCCATGTATGAGGTAAAATAATCATTTTCAAAGAAACTTTTGTTCTGAATATACTAACGAAATATTCTGACAAATACGGGATCATTCTTCGAGGTGAATTGGTCAGCGAAGCCTCGAAAAACAAGCCATGGTCTCATCCGAAATGATCTGGCTGCCCATCTCCCAACCCAATTCTCCTAATATCATCCTTTGAAATTCTTCGCAAACATATCCGCTTTTACAAAATACCTTATTACACTCACACCTAATTCTAGCTACCTGAAAAGGGAAAATGTGCGTTATGCCATTCAAAATCATTTACACAATATGTCAATATGCATATTTTAATCAAACCATAACACACAGAGAGCGTAATCCAACACATCAATCATCACCCACCTAGCTCTAATTGAGTAATTCGATAATCTGCTCAATGGTTTACAAACACAATTTAATTCCAGCTATGAATTTGTGTCATTTTGTTAACCCTTTAAGCATTAATCCATTAATTCCTTGATCGCACCAATCCTCCGAATTAATTTCACACATACCAAGCCATTCAATTCACACACTTAATTCCAAAACACATGGACCTTTACGGCCATTTCACACAAAACCCGGACTGCTTTTAACAAACTCCAAACTCAAAGAAGGGTCGCCCACCGGCAGCTCCACTTTTGTCCAATCTCGCTTTCACTTTTCGGGAACCTAATTTCTACCCATTTCCTATCTTATAAACACCAAATAGAAAATTTAATGCACAATTCCATACATCAGCCCATAATAGCTTCCTGACTGGCCACGACACCCAAAATCTCTGTAATTACACCCATTCCATGTTTTGATCCATCCCACTACCCGTCCCACTTTCTCACGTACAACTACATGATTTAAAGCAACATTTTAAATGTACAAAAATTCCAACACAAATACCCACAAATTCTGGGTAGTCACGATGGTGGGAAAACTCCAAGAATTTCCAAGCATGTGAGTTCCTGGTCCCATGTTTTGGGATCATCAAATCCAGGCCTCACGGCCTCAAACCACCCAAACATCGAAACCCTTAAAAACGGTATCAAACGCAAGTAGGAGAAAATCCCACTTTGAGTTGTCAAAACTCTCGCAAACCCGGGTCCACGCGTAGCTCGTCCGCGTAGAACGCTTTCTCCTTCGTCCGCCGAAATCCAACGGCCCGATCGCTGTATTTCTAGAGAAGAAGTTAGAGACTCTCTCTCTGTAATCACCATTTTTGCCTCCTCACGCCTGGGCATCGTATTCCAATTGAATTTCACGTTTCCCCTTGCCTTTTTGAAGAAGATGAGTCATGTTTGCCATCTTGTCATTTAGTCACTTAAGATTTAGTTAATGACCTTTATGTCCTTCTTACTGTAGAATTGATATTCCTGGCGTGACTACTCCTGGTCCATTTTCATCATTTCTCTACTCAAACTAATTTATGGTACATGAGTACATGTTGGTGCCTTCGTCGCATCGAAACCGTTTACTGGCACCGAAACGCGATGTCAAAACGCGGTTTGGCTCTACTCCGCCCAAGAAATTGCTAAATTTTTACGTGCTAGCTAGATTTCACGTAGAGATCTATTCTAACTGGCGAAACTGCTTTTGTCATCCGATATCTAGAGAATTAATTACTTCGATTTTTTAACCGTACTACAATTTGTAATCTAAAATTACGATTTTGCCCTTATTCCGTAAATTGGAATTTCTCTAGTCTTACATTCTCCCTCTCTAAAAGAATTTCATTCCGAAATTCACAAGACCTACACATCCAACCATGTGCATAGGTAACCTCACCTAACTCCAAGACCGTGTCGGGTATGATGACCCGGCTAATGTTCCAATTACTGATAACCCGATGGTTGTCATCTCATCCATGTCAAGTCCTGGAAGAATCAACAACTAACATGTCTACCAATTCTATGTCCACCACGTCTCACGCGCACTGGCCTTTCTAGAAAGTCACCCTCCCTACTCTCAGGAAAAAATTTTCATCATATTACGGCTTTTCTAAAGGCCTCAACCTCTATGCTGTCGCGGAAGCTTGTATCGTGACTGGGGTATCATTAATAAGATGCATTAATGAATGAACATGATGCATCCAAATTAGTCACGCCAGTCAACAATTGCGAGAGTATAAAACGCATTCCTCGTTCATTTCATTATGCCCAAATCCCTTAAGGTCACAACCCATAACCTTAGTATTTACTCCTTCCTATGTGCATTTCACCATGCATATAATTTCCTACAACTGGTCACAAGAATCACCATTTCAAATGGTAGTTAATTCAATACAAGATTCTAAGGCATAACCACAAATTTCGAGACACTAATCATACACACCACTCAGTGTATACGCAATCAATTTCGCGTTTAAAATATTGTTTTCAACAAAATTTTATTTTCAAAAATTTTATTTTTTGAAAATTTTATTTTTCGAAAATTTTATCAAATTTTATTTGATTTTATTTCATTTAAAATATTTTATTTTTATTTTTTTCGAAAAAATTTGAGATGAACAGTGTTCATTTAGTGACTCAGGAAAATACCGAGTCAAACCAGGCCAAAAACTGAGTCAGGTGCACCAAAACACTCCAACCTGCCTAGTCGCACACACTCCGACGCAAGACAAAGCCAGCCACCGGCCGCTTCAAGGCCAAGCCAAGGCGCTTCAGCCGCGCGCTTCGCTGCCGCCGCCGCCCACGCGCTGCGGTGGCGCCATAGCTCGCCGCTGGGCGTCTACTCGCGTTCGCTACGCTACTACCTCGCACAGCGCTCTCGGGGCCGCTTCAGCCGCCTACCGCGCTCCCGGGGCCGCCAACACGCCCAAGACGCCAAACAGCCGCCACAGGTCTTGCACGCCTGAAGACGCACGCCGCCCAGCGCCCACCAAGGGGCACTTCCAAATCCCACACAATACTAATTACAAGTGTCACACATACTATCATACAGGTCATCGTGTCGCGCGCCCAAATTCTTCCTAATTAAATGGCAAGAGCTCATTTTAGGTTCAGACCATTTTTCAATATTAATAATAATTATTATTATTAATTTCCACTATTTCCAAGAAGATGAAAAATCACTAAAATCACTAAAAAATTCATTTTTTTCATAATTTTAATACTCAAATAAATTTATAAAAATTTATTTTTTCATTTTCTTCAATCCTCATCCAATAAATTTATAAAAATTTATTTTCCTCTCAATTTCAATTCCAAATTCTCAGACGTACCACCTCAAATTGTTTTCACACATTCATGTGCTAATCACTAAGCACATCATTTCATCACTCACTCACTTTACAACATGGCAAAACACACCATTCACCAACAACCAATTGATCACACATGTTATAAACATCAATCATACCATCACATGATCATAATCAAAACACATGCAGTGTTCTAATTTATCTCTCGTGCCTTCCTAGGTAATCTCATACCTAACCTACATCATACCACACCGAGTGGTGATGCTCTTCCTCAACCATGGCCTAAGCCCAAATTTTCTATCCATATGTTTCCATATACCTATACTCCACATCAAACCACCTAGTGGTGATGGATACCCAACCCGAGCTCCCTAGGTATTCGTATACCTAAGCCTCATACTGCCGTGACGCCCCCCAAACCCGGTCCGCTTGACTACCCGTCAACTCAAGGGAATACAAGTGGAGGCTCAAGTTACCTCGACGCCACGAAAATCGCGTAGTCCCCTTTGTACCGGAGCTCTTAATTAAATACATAACCTCGTATATCCCTGGTCCCAAACAATCCAATATATGCAATAAAACTCTACCATGAGTAAAAAAATGCCTCTCGGCTCATAAAACCAATACTATAAGATCACCATCATAACTATTCTTCAATTATCTCCCAATAATTCAATAGTTGATCGCACTTTATACAAACACAAACATATATTAAAAATTCACAATTCTAATACATGTTATGTCCAAAACCATCACACAAAACCGGCTTCTTCAAAATCAACCTCAAAATGAGTTGTCTCCGAGCGCCTTTCAGACCTGAAAATAAAGCGGGGGTCCCATGACGGTCGAGCTAAAGCTCGCAGGAGAATCGCCAAGTGGGCCACTCACCACCTAAGTGCAAAGGTAATGCTCCAAAATAAACACACACCAAGTAAATACATGATCTTACTTCTCAACGCCTACATGATCACCCCATGTCACTAGTCCTCACCGACTCACCTCACACTCGCTCTAAGCCATGAGAAAATAATCTCATTTCTGCAAAACAAAAACTGCTCTGAAAATATACTACCGAAATATTCGGTGAAAATACGGGATTCACCCTCCGGAGGTGAATTGGTCAGGTTTCCAAACACATGGTCCTCATCCGAAATGACTGCTGGGCTCCATCTCCAACCCAATTCTCCGACATCATCCCGTGAAATTCCTTTCACAAACATATCCGCTTTTACAAAATACTGGCACGCACTCACACCTAATTTAGGCTAATGAAAGTGCATATGAAAATGCATTATGCCATTTTCAAAATCATTTACACAATATGTCACATGCATATTTTCAATCAACTACAAACAAGCACGCGCATGTAATTCAACACATCAATCATCACCCACCCACTCTCAATCGAGCAAATCATAATCTGCCTAATGTATTCTTACAAACACAATTTACTCCATATAATTGTGTCATTTTGTTAACCCTTTAAGTATTAATCCATTAATTCCTTGATCGACCAACTCCCCTCCGAATTAATTTCGGCCATACCAAGCCATTCAATTGGCCACAATTTCAATTCCAAACACATGGATCTTTACGGCTATTTCACACAAACCCGGATCAAGCTTTTAACAAATTCTCAGTCCCAAAGAAGTGGTCGGCCCACTCGGCGTACCACGCCCAATCTTGGTTTCACTGGGAACCGAATTTCTTACCCATTTCCTTTCTTATAAACACCAAAATAGAAATTTAATGCATAAATTCCATACATCAGCCCATAACAGTTTCTGGACTGTCACGGACAGCCCCAAAAATCTCCAAAAATTCCACAATTCGATCCCACATTGGGATCGATCCTACTACCATTCTCGCCTTTTCCATACAACTACATGATTTAAAGCAACATTTTAATACAAAATTCCACCACAAACAGCCCACAAATTTCAGAAGTCACGATGGTGGAAAAATCCCCTAAGAATTTTACAGTTCGGTCCCATGTTCGGGGGACCGACTGTAAACTACTCACTACCTAAATCACCCTAAACACGAAAAACCCTTAAAAACAGAATAAACGCGCAAGTAGGGAGAAAATCCTACCTCTTGAGTTGTCAAAAAACTCGCAGTCCTGGTCCACTGCGCAGCTTCCCAAGCCCCAAGGTGAGAACGCTCTTCGGGTCTGTCGAAATCCAACTGTCTGCTCCATAGTGTATTTCTAGAGAGTAAGGTTAGGAGACTCTCTCTCTAGAATCACCATTTTTGCCTCCTCACGCCACGTGACTTCCAATTGAATTTCACGTTTCCTCGCTAAGAAGATGAGTCATGTTTGCTATCTTGTCATTTAGTCACTTAAGATTTAAGTAATGACCTTTATGTCCTTCTTTACTGCACTGATATTCTGAGACTACCCGGTCATTCCATTTTCACTACATTTCTCTACTCAAACCACTTATGGTACATGAGTACATGCTATTGGTGCCTTCACGCATCGGAAACCGCTTTACTTCCGCACCGAAACGCGATGCCTCGAAAACGTGTCGACTCGGGACCGCTCCCCAAAGAAATCGCGAAATTTTTACGTGCCAGCTAGATTTCACGAGACGCATTCTAATGGCGAACCGCTTTGTCATCCGATATCTAGAGAATTACCTCACGAATTTTTTAACCGTAATTACAATTGTAATCAAAATTACGATTTTCGCCTTTATTCCGCAAATCGGAATTTCTCTGGGTCTATTGTATTCCAACGGTACAAATCCGCTTTCGTCATCCGAGATCTAGAGAATTAATTACGGATTTTTAATCAGAATTTCACAATTTTGTAATCAAAATTACGTTGGGCTCTTATTCCGTAATCGAATTTCTGTCTTAAGATTCTCCCTCTAAAAGGAATTTCGTCCCGAAATTCTACGCGCATACACATCCGACCATGTGCCTATGTAACCTTACCTAACTCCAAGACCATGTCGGGTATGACAACCCGGTTAAGGTCACGATTACTGACAACCCGATGGTTGTCATCTCATCCATGTCAAACCTGACATCAACAACCAACATGTCTACCACCCTAAGGTCTACCACGCTCTGGCCGCAACTCGATCTTAAAAAGTCAAGCCTTTACATCCTAGGGAAGAATTTTCCATCATATTACGACTTTTCTAAAGGCCTCAACTCTATGCCAAGCCGTGAAGTCAGATCGACTAAACATATCACACAAGATGCATTAATGAATGAACATGATGTATCCAATTTAAACACTACGCCTAGTCATCAATTGCAAGAGTAGAGACGTACTCCCGTATATCCGACTAACTCAACGCCGCCTCTCGTACCATGAGACTTCGCCCCTGGGGACACCCGCCCTCATATGTCCAGTCGGGCAAGAAATTGAACACGCTATCCCGCCTACCGACCCGAACTCCCTCTCGACCGGCAAATCCCGTGGTCGACCCGACCCACGCTCCCGACTCGGTCTACGCGGGCTCCGGTCAATATATACAATACTGTATCTCCAAGGCATAAACACAGCCCCGATACATTAATCATACACATTACCCAGTGTATACGCAACTAATTTTGCATTTAAAATATTGTTTTCAACAAAATTTTATTTTCAAAATTTCATTTTTGAAAATTTTATTTTTCGAAAAATTTTATCAAATTTATTTGGATTTTTATTTTTATTTTTAATTAAATTTAATAAATATTTTTTTTTTCGAAAATTTATCTTACAATGAATGCTGTTCACTGTGTGACTCAAAAATACCGAGTCGAACCTGACCGAAAATCGAGTCAAAATCGAGCTGTGTGCATCAGGTACCACTTCGCCTACTTACCGGGCTTCAAGACACACTGGCGCGGCGATATCGCTACGCTGAAGGCCATGGGCGCTTACGCCAAGGCCAAGCGCTGCCGCCGCGCTTACGCGCGCGCTTCGGCGCCGCTGGCCATGAGATTCGCAAGGCGCTTCGCCAGCTTCGCTGCTAAGGCGCGCTTCTGGCCGCTTACCGCTTCGCGCTTCTGTTTCGCCCACATGCACGCAGCGTTGGCTCTCATACAAGCCATGTCAAGGTCAGGTCACAGACGCCCACACACAAGCCTGAACCATAACAAATGATTACACACATACCAAATTGGTCGCCACCCAAATATGCTCACTTAGCAAGAACCCATTTCCAATTTCGTAATTCATTTTTTTTTTCCAAATTTTTTTCTTCACCACGTGAAATACCCCTCAAAAAAATATATCATTTTATTTTTCTTTCATTTTCCAAAGACACCAATAAAATTCAAAAAATTTATTTCATCTATATTATTATTATTATTTTTTTTTTTCATTCCCCAACAAACCAAATAAATTTGCTTAAATTTATTTTACTTATTCTTTCGTTTGGGCTTACACATTGTAAATCCCAAGGTTTGTTTTCCAACATGCCTATGTGCTATCTACGGCACATAAACATTCACATCACAATGCATAACATGTCATACAATAACTTTAAATACACATACATACAACCATTCGGTCAATCCACATGATCACACACAAACACACATGCCGCGGTCCTAGTTTTTGTTCCAGGCCTTTCCTAGGTAATCTCATACCTAAACCTAACATCGAACCACACCTAGTGGTGACGTTCTTCCTCAACTACGCCCAAGCCCATATCCCCATTCATAGGTTTCATATACCTGTACTTCACATCAAAACCACCTAGTGAAGTGATGGATACCCAAACCCAGCTCCCTAGGTACTGTGATACCTAAGCTCGATACTAAGTCGTGACGCCCCAAAAACCGGGTCCGTTGACACCACACAACTCACTGGACATCGTGGAATGCTCGTGACCCGAAACATTTTTCATTTAAAAATCGGGCGTAGTCTCCTTTGTACGGAGCTCTACCCAAATACATAACCTACAAATACCATTCCAACAAATTCCAATATATTCACAATATGAATAAGACTCGCCACTGGGGCCCATAAAACAAATACTCATAAAATCAATTATCATAACTATTCTTCAATTATCTCCCAATAATTCAATAGTTGATTACACTTTTTATTTATACAAACATATATTAAAAATCTACAATTCTAATACAGTTATGTCCAAACCATCAAGCCACAAACCTAGCTTCTTCAAAATCAACCCCAAACGCCGTCTCGAGCGTCAGACCGAAAAATGGTCCCACGACCCGGGTGAGCTAAAAGCTCGCAGGAGAATCGCCCTAAGTGGGCTACTCACCACCTATGCGCTGCAATGCCCAGCAAACACACACTGGCAAATACATGATCCTACTTGAATGTTCACATGATCACCCCATGTCACTTGAACCACCGACTCACCACTACCGCTTGCCATGTATGAGTAAAAATAATCATTTTCAAAACAAAACTTTGTTCTTGAAAATATACTACCGAAATATTCTAAAATACGGGACTACCCTCTCGAGGTGAATCGTCAGAGCTTTCCGAAATGGGCCACACCCCTATCCCGAAATGATCTCATTGCCCATCTCCCAACCCAATTCTCCTAATATCATCCTTGGAAATTCCTCGCAACCATATCCGTTATAGTAAATAATCTTTGTCATGCACTCACACCTAACTCTAGGTTACCCAGTGCATATGAAAATGCATTATGCCATTTTCAAAATCATTTACACAATATGTCAATATGCATATTTTCAATCAACTATAATTACACTCATTTAATTTAACACATCACTCATCACCCAATGTAGCCTACTCGAGCAACTCATAATCATTTCCAATGGCTTATAACACAATTTAATTCCATGTAATTGTGTCATCGAACTAACACATTAAAAATAATGTCTTAACCTATCTAGTTCCACATATCAAACCATTCACTTGTTTCATACCATTTCAAGTATCACAAACACATGGACAATTCCTATCCATTTCACACAAACCTCGACTATTTTTACAAATCCCAAAATGTAGCAAGTGGGCCGCCCACTGCGCCCATTATCTTCCTATACCTGCTCCTCTGATGAACCGATTTCCATTCCCAATTCCGGCCTCCTAATCACCAAAGCATAATTTATTCAATAAATTCATCACAAACACCCTAATTCCGGGGCCTCAAAATCAGGAAGTACGTCCACTCGGCAAATTTGACTCTATCCATGACGGCCTCCACTAAAACCGATTTCCATAGCTATTCCCGCTCCCATGCATACTAACATAGAATTTATTCCATAAATTACCATATAACACCCTAATTCACCTCAATACCACTGACTACCCAAGAATGTCTAAAAATCTTTCACAACTTGGCCCCACAGCCTGGGGACCGATCAAACACCCATTCCCTGTGATTTTCTCACATCAAGCATGCATTTAAAGCAATTTGGTGAAATAAAACAACTAAAATGTACCCTAATTTCGGGCAACACGATGGGGGAAAATCCCCAAGAAATTCTAACAATCCTGGCCCCATGTTCGGGATCGATCAAACGGCCCTCACTACCAAACCAACCGTAGTAAACATCGAAAAACCCTCTTTAAAAATGGGAATAAACGCAAGTGTGTGAGAAAATCCTACCTCTCGAGTCAAGCCAAAACTCGCAAACCCGGTCCACGCGCCGCCCTCGCTCCGCTGCAGAACGCTTTTCCTTCGTCCTCGTCGAAATCCAAATCCGGGCCTGATCTTGTATATTTCTAGAGAGAAGCCGAGACTCTCTCAGAATCACCATTTTGCCTTCACGCCCTACTACATTCCAATTGAATTTCACGTTGCTTTTGGTGTTTAAGTGGAGAAGAAGACTATTCTCTCAAAATTACAAGTTTGCCCCTCCTTTAATCCAATTAATTCACTTCTTTTACGTATTTGATATCTCATACTACTCCTACTGGCCCATTTTCTCATCATTTCTCTACTCATACCACTTATGGTACATGAGTACTTTGTTATACGCGCCGTCGAGATCGAAAACATTTACGGCACCCGAAATGCGCATGTCTCAAAACGTGTCGACCCGACCGCTTTTAAAATTACTAAATTTTACGTGTTATCCAGATTTCGCGAGATCGAACCCGGGGTCCGCTTGACCAACTGGCCAACCCGCTAATATTATGAGGCCCAAGTTACCCGACCACTTTAGAAAACTCCAGTCTCCTTTGTACTCCGGAGCTCTACCCAAATACATAACCCGCATATCCTCGGGTCCCAAACAATCCAATATATGCAATAAAATCCCAACATGAGTAAAATGCCTCGCTCATAAACCAATACTCATAAGATCAATTATCATAACTATTCTTCACCATTCCCAATAATTCAATAGTTGATCGCAGACTTTTATAGCGAAACACAAAACATATATTAAAAATCTACAATTCTAATACATGTTATGTCCAAAACCATCAAGCCACAAACCGGCTTCTTTCAAAATCAACCTCAAAATGAGTCAGTCTCCTCGAGCCGCCTCAGACTGAAAAGGGGGGTCCCAGACCACGGTCGAAAGCAGCTCGCAGGAGAATCGCCTAAGTGGGCTACTCACCACCTAAGTGCAATGCTCCAAATAAACACACACTCAAGTAACATGATCCTACTTGAATGTTCACATGATCACCCCATGTCACGAGTCCTCACCGACTCACTCACACTCGCTCTGCCATGTATGAGAAAATAATCATTTCTCAAAACAAAACTTTTGTTCTTGAAAATATACTACAATATTCTGCAAAATACGGGACTACCCTCCCAGGTGAATTGGTCAGGAGCTTTCTCCAAATACCATGGTCCTCATCCGAAATGATCCGTCAGCCCATCTCTCCTAACCTACCTCCTAATATCATCCGCGGAAATTCCTTTCGCAACCATATCCGCTTACAAAAATACCTTGTCATGCACTCTCACACCTAATTTTCGGGTTACCTGAAGCGCTGCATACAAGGAAATGCATTATGCCATTTTCAAAATCATTTACACAATATGTCAATATGCATATTTTCAATCAACTACAATTACACGCATGCATTCAACACATCAATCATCACCAATTTAGCCTAATCGGAAAGCAATTCATAATTTCATCTCCAATGGCCTATGCTCACAATTATATTCCATATAATTGAGCAAATCACAATTTTTATTCTTTAATATTCTATACACATAAATTATATTCCCTATAATTAGGGACCTCATGTTAATCCTCATTAAGCATTAACCTATTGATTTCTACACCACACCAACTCAAGCCATTCATTTCATACAAGTTCATACTAAAAACACATGGATCGATTTTTATCTAATTTACACGACCGGATCGATTTTAATAAATTCCGAAACCCAAAGAATGGCTGTCCACTCTGGCAAATTTCCACTATTCAATCTCTGCCACTTGAATCGAATTTCTTACTCCATTTCTTCTTTCTTATAACACTCTCAAAATAGAAATTTAATGCATAAATTCCATACATCAGCCCATGGTCAGCTTCCGGATCATTCACGACAGCCCCAAAAATCTCCCTAAAATTCCACACCCGGTCCCATGTTTTGGGACCGATCCTACGACCCATTCCCGGCCTTTTTCCATACAAATACATGATTTAAAGCAACATTTTAATAAAAAAATTCCAACACAAACAGCCCACAAATTCTGGGCAGTCACGGATGGTGGGAAAAATCCCCAAGAATTTCTAACACCCGTCCCATGTTTGGGACCGATCAAATGGCCCTCACGCCTCAAACCACCCGAAACATCGAAAACCCTTAAAAATGGGAATAAAACGCAAGTAAAGGAGAAAATCCCACCTCTCGAGTTGTCAAAACTCCTCGCAAACCCGTGGTCCACACGCGCAGCCTCCGCCCGCAGTAACGCTCCCTCTCGCTCCGTCGAAATCCAACGGCTCTGATCACGTATTTCTAGAGTAAGGAAGTCCTTCTCTAACTTCCTCCATTTTCGCTTCGCAACGAAATCTAAGATGACCCTAACAATGATGTCTCGAAAAACGTGCCGACCCGACCGGCTTCTCGTAAAATTACGAATTTACGTATGCTCACTAGATTCTCGAGACGATTCCAACGGTATGATCCATTTCACATCCGAGATCTAGAGAATAAATTACGATTTTTAACCGTACCAATTCTTGTAATCAAAATTACGTTTTTTGCCCTTATTCCGTAAATTGGAATTTCTGCTCCTTTACATCTATATATATACGATATATATCTTTATATATATAAATATCTATATATATGCATGTATATACATATCTATATATTCATAGATGTATATAGATATATCTATATATATATATATATATATATATATATATATATATATATATATATATATATATATATATATATATATATATATATATATATATATATAGTTATCTATATATATATAAATATGTATATGTGACGCCCTAGTGGGGTCCGTTGACTAATTGTCAACTCCATCTGACATTCTGCGGAATGCTCTGTGACTCTATATTTTTCACTAAAATTCCAAAAGTAAAAGTCTCCTTTGTACGGAGCTCTACCCAAATACATAACTCGGTGAAATACCTGTCCCAAATACCAACATATTCACAATATGAGTAAGACGACCACTCAGCTCCATAAACAATACTCATCATACTACACAAACAACTATATCCAATAGTTTCAAAGAGTTAATAATTCTACTCCTTATACAACATGCTAAAATTAGAAAAAATTCTAATATATGCAAAAGAGATATCGCTCAAGCCAAGCCACAATCCCGGGCTTTTCTTCTAATCCGCCCTAAAGATCTGTTTCACCCCCTCGCACGCTCCCCCGTACCGTGGAAATAAAGGGGGTCCCACGACTTTCAAGTGAGCTAAAGCTCGCAGGAGAATCGCCCAAGTGGGCTACTCACCACCTTAAGCGCAAAGGTAAATGTTCCAATTTAAACACACATTCAAGCAAACGCATGATCCTACTCAATGTCTACCCGACCAACTCGCATCCCGAAGTCCTCACCGACTCTCTCACTCGCCAGTCTTGTAATGAATTCATTATTTTATTAAATGACAACCCTCCGATGTATATATATACTAATCGCCGCTCCGACGATTGATATAAATTGCTTGTGGACTACTCTCGATGAATATCAATCGCAAGCCGCTCCGACGATCGGGATACCTTAAGCTCAGGACTACCCTCCGAAGGATTTACATTTTACCACCTCCAACCGTCCCCTTCCTGGGGACACTTATACCATGCACTAACTCCTATACTCCTAGATGTTTCAAAGGTATACGGAATGCATGTATGCCGCCCACCCGCCTAATCACATGCAAATATATAAACATGAATATACTCGCATAAAAATTAAATCACACAAACATGTTATGTAATTATCATTTCAAACATCAAAATTAGCTCACATGGGCTAATAATCACACACGAACAATTTAATTTAAATCACTTCTACCAAACACCTATATTTTCACTAAAAATATATTTTCGAATCATTATTCCCGGAATAGTGAAACCCCCGCTTACTTCATTCCCGAAAAACGATAAAACAAATGGCTCACTTAGTGAACTCGAAATCCACTACCATTCCCACTTCAAATGCATACCAAACAACCATTTAATACACAAAGTTAAACCAACCCACACCCACCGAACTGACCTGTCACGACAACCCATAAAGTCTCCAAAGAATTTCCTACAATTCTCAAGTCCCATGTTTTGGGACCGATCCACAAACCCATTCCAGAGATTTTCCATACACATACATGATTTAAAGCAACATTTTTGAATTTAAAGGACCAAACAGCCCCTCTACATTTCGGGCAAATACGCCATCCTTTGCTGAAACCCAAAAAATACCTGCCGGTGTTCGGTCCCATGTTGGGGATTGATCGAACGTGCCCCTCACTCGCTCAAACCAACCGGGGAAACATGGAAAAACCCTTAAAAATGGGAATAAAACGCAAGTAGGAGAAAATCCTACCTCTGAGTTATGTCAAAAACTCGCAAACCGGGTCCACGCTGTCCCAGCCAGAGAACGCCCCTTCTGCTCGAAGGTTTACCAACGGTTTCGATCTTCCCGATTTTCTAGAGAGAAGCCCACTCTCTCTCTAAGAGCTCTCAAATTTGGAGCTCACCGGTGATCCCCCAACCCTAAATCACGCTTTTGCTTAAGCCCTACGTAGAGAGATGAAGCACTATTTGAAATTTCCTCGTCTTCTAATCACTTAATCAATCTCAAAAATGACCATTTTGTCCCTATCTTTCACATTTGATATTCCTGCAGACTACCCTACCCATCCATTCATCATTTCCTCTACTCATACCACTTATGGTACATGAGTACTGTTATATGCGCCTCTTTCGTCGCATCGAAACGATTTACTAAGACCTAAATGCGACATGCCCTCGAAAAAACGTAATTCCGACTGTCTTGGAAAATTACGAAATTTTCCATGCTAACTAGATTTCGCAAGACGATTCCAACCCGGCACGATCCGCTTCACATCCGAGATTCAGAGAATTAATGCTCACGGATTTTTAACCGTACTATAATTTTTGTAATCGCACCGATTTTGGCCCTTATTCCGTAAATTGAATTTCTGGGTCTTACATTCTCCTCCTTAAAGGAATTTCGGGTCCGAAATTCAGAACCATCACAAATCGCATTACATATGTAACGCGTAGACTTTACCACATGTAAAATGTATCATTTAAACCTTAAACGCCAAACCACGACCTTCATCCCTAAACAAGAAGCGGATAGGTAGTCCGCATCGTGTCCCTCGTGCTCCCATCGCCGACTCCAACTACACAAGGCCGCCATAGCACTTCAATTAGCCTCACGGGGTCTCAAGGCCGCAAAAACCCGGTCAATGGCTACAAATGTTGCACCCCGGGTCCCTCCTCACAGTCCCATCGTGTCAACCTCAATCGTCCCCCAATCCACCACATGAGCCGGATCCGGGAGTATATATATATCGTGAGCATGGAGACGCGGAAACACCCGTGGACATGACATACCGGGCGGTAACGCCAACTCCAGACGCGATGCTCATCCTCTCGAGTATCTCGAAGGGCCCATCGCACCCGCCGATGTTTTCCGCGCCACAACCCGATCGAGGTCGGGCGCGTGATTCCCCTACCCCGAACTCTAAGGGTCGACGCCGTACATCAGCAGGCGCCAGCCTTCACCGGGCTCGGTGCCGTATAGCACGCCATCGTGATCGCTTCTCACCTTCGCAGGTGTCTCTAATCGCATCGTGACCCGTGACGGAGCTCCTCCCACCTCGGGTCCAACATAACACCCACGGCCCCACAGTAATGCCTCATATGGTGCTGACGCCTTCCGTATATCCGCCTCGATAACTATTGTTGTGTAATTCCACTAAGGGCAATTTATCCTCTACTCCTTGCGACCCAGACGATGCTCGCAGCATGTCCTCCTCTAACACCCGTATATAATCCATATAACGAACCTGCCACAACCTTTGCTGTGCGAACACCTTCCCAAGGTCATAATCACTTACAATCCAATGGACCGTCAATTCCAGTTCATGTCATGAATGACATCCATTTATCGTGAGCCCCCGCTGTGCTCTCAACAACACCCCAATACAATTTCCAAAGGTATCCAAACCTCGAGTCACCCCTCTCGACCCTATCACTCAACTCTAAGTCTCGTTGTGATAACCATAAACTCGTATTTTCATCTCGGGCACATAACTTCTGGCTTTACACTTCGAGCCTCTTACATTTCCGTATTCAACTATGAGCCTCACTCTGACAGCCCTAAAGACAAACTCAACCCACACTCACCGCAGCGGTGAATGACCATACCGTGCACCCACTCCCGGTCCACCCCGGAAAGGTAACTTCGTAGATCTCTCACTCATAATCTCGACCTATCAGCCCAACCCCTCACCCCACATCCTAGTGGAACATCTATACTGATTCTCCAAAGGCCCAACCTCTAAGCCCAGTCCAATGCCGCTTTCAGCATGACAACCCTGGCCAAGTCTCAATTATCGACAACCCGATGGTTGTCAACTCATCCATGTCAAGCCTGACATCAACAACCACTAGGTCTACCACCCTAAGGCCCACTACGCTCGGGCAGAATCCCGATCCGTCTCTCGACTCGACCTGGCTTATCCTCCCCGTCTATCCAGGTGTTGCCGAAGTGCTTCAGATAGCACCCCGAATCGAAACTTAGTTCCTCGACCGTAATTAGTGTGGAGGAATGCGAATTTTGTATACTTTCTCATGTTCTACCTCTCTAATCGGACTCCAAGCCTGTCCCAAAGTTCGGGATCCCTCAAGCTTCTCGGAGAAATCCCATCACTATGCTCAATCTCGCCCTAGTCCTAAAACTAGCGGTGCAGCGGTCTTCTCCGCTCTCTCCGAACTCGAGAAAGCCGATCCTCCCTATTGTTACCAACACCCGTATCCCGAAAGTGGGCTCACATCCCCGATTTCTCCCCCTCTGCGGCCACCCCGGTCCCAACCACGGAGTCCGTGATCCCAGTGTGAAATCCTATGATCATGTCCGAATGGACAACTTCAATCCATTCCTCGTGCACCCTCGCAACACCCAAATAATCCCAAGAAACCACGTGATCCTCGAAGATCGACATCCGGTCTTTCCAACGCATCATCACTTCAACCTTTCTAGTCGACCGACACTTCCCGCAGTCGACACCACGGTCCAAAAATCTCCCGCAAGCTAAAACTCGCACTTACTGAATCCTAGAGTACAGTCGATGGTCTCTTAACAACAAAACAATCCTCAAGCTTTATACTCATGCTCCACTCGACCGGGAGTAGATCAAAATGTCATCCACGGCGATTACATAAACCATCTAGATAGCGTTGTAAATATCCTATGCATGAGATCCATGAATGCCGGGCTGGGCGCATTCGCCAAATCCAAAGGGCACACAAAGAAACTCAAAGTGCCCATAACGCGTCCTAAACGCCGCCTTGTGGGATATCTATCCCTCTCTCAGCCCTCACGATAGGTAACCGGGCAAGGGTTCATCGCCGGAGTGTAATTTGACTCCTCCTCAACCGGTCAAATAAAATCACCAATCCCTGCAATGGTACCGATTCTTCGATCGTGACCCCGCCTAACCGCCTCAGAGTCAACGCACAATGGCTGATCTGTCCTCGCACAACCGAGCGCCCCATGGTGAAGTGCCTTGCCTAATAAAACCCCTCATTCAATAGATCCCGTAGCCGGACTCGAGTTCCTACAACTCAAACTGCAAGCATCCCATGGAACTAGAGATGGTTAAAGTACCGGGTGGTAACTCGACACCAAAGTCTACATCCCTATGGAGGTAAGTCCAAGTAGCGCTCATCTCCGAAAAATATCTCGCGCACTCACAAACCACACTGAGGTAGATTTGAATGGTTCACTGCCCCTGTGGTAAGACTCGCTTAGCTAACCCGCCAACCGGCCCCTAAAGACTCGACTCACATACCTGGCCTCGCAAAATATCGTGCTTCGTCGAAATACAACATTTAGGTACCGCCCCGTGGGTGTGGGGCAGAATCCTCCCAAGGCCACAATCGACACAACCTTGTAAACTGTCAGCCAATCCATCCCAAGGATGACATCAAACTCTGACATGTCCATGATCCTCAAGTCCACTGTGAGTAGAGTCCTCGAGATCTCTAACTCGCAACCTCGACCTAACATTCTTATTCCTCGCCCCTAATCCCTGTGTAGAATTCACACAACGGCTCCTCTAAGGTCTCAGGGAGGTCCCTTGCCCATTTCCGTCATATTTGGGCCTCATTCTAGCCAACGCAGCCTGGGCCTAACTCTCGGCCGGCCAGGTAATCCTTATACCTCTAACATCTTCTTCGCTTCGCATGAACCAATGGTCTACCAACATCTGATCTTTTCCCGTGAATGCTCTGAGATGATTACGCCCCTAAACCTCCTCACAAGGTTACTAGATCTTCCTGCCTACCACAGTTATACTGTACCGTACTATGCAGATTCGTAATACCTACAACCCTGCAGAAAAGTGTAATCGATTAAACACCGGTGTGTCGCCCACACCCCGCGGATCACCCCTCCAGCGTCCTCATCCTCTACTAGCCAATGTGAAGCTTCAGAATGTGACTTAAACCTATCACACAAGACGACATGAATGAATCACTTGATGCAATCCAAACTTAAACACACGCTAGTCAACGGCAGAGCAGAGACGCACTTCATCCGACTAACCCCGAACGCCCTCTCGCCCTCGTACCATGAGATCTCTACCTCCTAGACAATCTCGCCTGGCATGTCCAGTCATGCAATGGTAACATCGCCATCTGCCCAAAACAACTTAACCCTACCAGAACTGTGGTCACCCCACCTACGCCGACCCGCCCGCTGGCCCCACACACTATGCAACATTCCCGGCATATAAACACAATTCAAGGGCAATAATCATACACATAACTCCAGTTACACGCAAACCACTTTACTAAAAAATTGTCAATAAAATTTTTATTTTCTAAAAATTTCTATTTTTGGTAATTTTATTTTTCAAATTTTTAACAAATTATTTGATTTATTTTATTTGACCAAATTTAATAAATATTTTTTTTCTTAAATACTTGTAAACAAATTGAAAAGAACATAACTGAGGTCCAACAGACTTAAACACTACCAATCAAAACCCAGAAGTCAAAACCCAAACCTGGTCATAAGAGCTCCCAATCAGTTTTCATGGGCCAAGGCACTAAAAGGCTTCAGTACGCCAGTTAAGGCGCGCTTCGGCGCGCTTACGCTGTGCTTCGCGGCGCTTCTGGCGCGCCGCTGGGCGGCGCTCGCCGGCGCTTCGCTGGCCGCGGCTGCCTTCGCGCGCAAGGCTGCGCGCCAAGGTTTTTCGCTCGCGCGCGCGCCGCGCTGCTCGCGCGCCAGGCTGGGCGCCTCGAAGCGGCCGCGGCTAAATTGGCAGATAGGCGCCGCGCGTGCTCTGCGCTACTTCTAAATAAGCCGGCTGCCGCGCATACTGCATTCAGCCTCAAACGCCTTAACGCCAAATGTCAAATACTGTCTAAGCACTGCTCTTACAATACAACCACAACAGGAAATCATGCAAAGAGGCTGAAATCTGTAAATTCTCGTACCAATTTTTTCGTTTTCATTATAATTTAAAATTTTTCCAATCATGTTTCATTTGAAAATCCATTTAAAATCTCTTAAAAATCATTTTTTTCTTCATTTTCCATATACTTAAAATAAATTTGTAAATATTTATTTTTTCTCCATTTTCCAAATTTTTTTTTTTCAATTTGTAAAATCTAGGGAAATTATTTTCACTTCATAACCAAATAAATTTATAAAATTTATTTTCCTTCTCCCAAGCTTTTCAATTTAAAAAATTTTCTAACTCAAATAAATTTATAAAAATTTATTTTCTTCCAATTTCTTCAATTTTACCACTTGTAAAATCATAGAAATTTATTTTCTTCAATTCTCATCAAATAAATTATAGCACTTATTTCCTCATATTTTCTCTCAACTTAGAAAATTATTTCAATACCGATAGGCCAACAAATTTTATAAAATTTATTTTTTCATCTTTTCATTTTTAAAATAATCGTACTCACTCAAAATATTTTCTAAAATATCTTCTACACTTCCATAAAATGTTTTAATCACTGCCATTATTACAATAATCTCACACCCAAAATATGCCAAGCACGCTAAATTACACAACATAGATTACGGCATACACACCAATCATCAAATATTCACACAAAATAATTAATCATTACAAAGACACACAACACACGTGCAACGTAGTGTCCTAGTTTTGTCCCGTGATTTTCCTAAAGACTTCATACCTAACTCAACATCAAACCACACCTAGTGGTGATGCTCATCCCTCAACCACGGCCCAAGCCCTCATTCCCAATCATAGGTCACATACCATACTTTCATCAAACCACCCATGCGGATGGATACCCAACCCGAGCTCCCTAGGTATTCGATACCCAAGCTCTCCGATACCGTCGCGGACGCCCAAAACCGGTCCGCTGACTACCCGTCTAACCCACTGACACTGAATGCTCCGTGACCCTGCCATTTCATTTAAAACGGCGTAGTCTCCTTTGTACGGTGAGTTTCACCAAATACATAACTGCGAAATAATTGGTCCTAAATGGGGCCCAATATATCTACAATATGAGTAAGACCCGCCACTAGCCCATAAACAATACTCATCATACTACAACAACTATATCCAATAGTTTCTTGCAAGAGTTAATAATTTACTTATACAACATATATTAAAATTAGAAAAATTCTAATACATGCGATATCGTCAAGCCAAGCCACATCCTGGGCTTTTCTTCTAATCTCGCCCTGTGATCTAGCCGTCCCTCAACGTACGCTCCCACTGCAAAATAAAGGTGGTCCCATCGACCGGTGAGCTAAAGCTCAAGAGAGGAGAATCGCCCAAGTGGGCTACTCACCACCTAAGTGCAAAGGTAATGTTCCATTCTGGGCTCACACATTCAAGCAAATGCATGATCCTACTTGAATGTTCACCCCGACCAACTCGTGTATCCCGAGTCCTCCGACTCTCTCACACTCGCCAAGCCTTGTATGAGAATTATTTATTAGTGGACAACCCTCCGATGGTATATATACCAATCACATCCGACGATTGATATATAAATTGTTTCAGACTACCCTCCCATGAATATCAATCGGGCCGCCTCCGACGATTGATATTTTAAGCTCAGGACTCACTCCGATGATTTACATTTTTAGACTACCCTCCGAACCGTCCTCTCTTAGATTCTATACCATGCACTAACCCCTATACCCTAGGGATGTTTCCAGCGCATACGGAATGGCATGCGCCCAATTGGCCAATCACATGCAAATATATAAACATGAACAGGCTTCTGCATAAAAATTAAATCACACAAACACAAGTTATGTAATTATCATTTCAAACATCAAAATTAGCTCACATGGCTAATAATCACACACGAACAATTTAATTTAAATCACTTCTACAAACACCTATTTTCACTTTAAAAATATATTTTCAAATCATTATTCCTGAATAGTGAAACCCTCGCTTATCATTCTCAAAACTGAGTTGCACAATGCTCACTCTTAGTGAACTCCAAATCCACTCGCCATTCCCGCCCAATGCATAGCCAAACAACCATTTAATACACAAGTTAAACCAACCCACACTCCATCGAATTCTGGATCACACAGACAACCCATAAAGTTCCAAAGAATTCCTATGCCACTTCTGGCCCCATGTTGGGGGACCGATCCACAAATTTCATTCCCGGCATTTTCCAGCATACACATACATGATTTAAAGCAACATTTTTAGAATTTAAAGACCCAAACAGCCCCCACATTTCCGGGCGCCACGGCCATCCAAGAAATCCCAAAAATTCCATTGTTCATTCCCATGCTTTGGGACGACGAATCCGCTCGCCCGGCCTCTAAACCAACCGAACATGGAAAACCCCTTAAAAATGTGGAATAAAACGTAAAGTAGGGAGAAAACTCTACCCTTGGGAGCTACCAGTACGCAAACCGGGTCCACGCTGTCCTCGCCTCGCAGAACGCTTCCCTTCGCCTCCGAAGCCTACCAACTACCGATCTCCCGCATTTTCTGCAGAGAAGCTCCACTCTCTCTCTTGCAAGAGCTCTCAAATTTGGAGCTCACTGCATCCCCAAACTGAAATCACGTTTTTGCTGCCTCATAGGAGATGAAGCACTATTTTGAAATTTCCTCGGCTTCTGGCCACTTAATCAATCTTGAAAATGACCATTTTGTCCCTCTATTCCCAGATTTGATATTCGGCACTACCTCGGCCGTCCATTTTCATCATTTACCCATGCCACTTTATGGTACATGAGTACTTGTTACGCGCCTTCGTCGTGATCGAAAAACGATTACGCGACTAAATGCGATGCCTCTAAAAACGTGTAAATTCCGGATCGGTCTTTAAAAATTAATAAAATTTTCCATGCTAACTAGATTTTGCGTAAGACGATTCCAACTAGCATTCCATCCGCTGGCCATCTGAGATCTAGAGTAATAATTACGGATTTTTAACCGTACTTACAATTTTTCAGAATCAAAATTACGATTTTGCCCTTTATTCCGTAAATTGGAATTTCTGCCCAATATATCTATAGTATAAATCTAGAAGTATAGATATCTATATATATAAATCTATATATATAGATGCAGCATTGTAAGGGCCCCACCCCTCGGCTCACTCCGATCGTGGGTGGTCCCACCTCATTGTGCTATGTGGGCAGCCAAAGTCCTGTTCTTTTTTCTGGTTTCTGAGAGCCGAACTCAGCACCAAAGGGGACTTGTTGAAACGGGAGCATCTTCACTACCAACCGAGCTTACTTCAGCCCGGGCCGGGTAAGCGAGAGTGCTCCCCATTTCACAATAAGTCCCTCGGGTCTCGGGGGGGGTTCGAGCTCACGAGGCGAAAGAAGCAAGGGGGCTGTGACATGCCCCCATACCGGGTGAGTGGGACCATCTCTTCGTCTGAGCGGCCGGTGGCCCTTACAAGCGCGCCTTATATCACGCGCCCTCACCCTGCCCACTCCGACGAGGGTCGT
This sequence comes from Tetrastigma voinierianum, assembly GCA_016808115.1. Taxonomy (NCBI): domain Eukaryota; kingdom Viridiplantae; phylum Streptophyta; class Magnoliopsida; order Vitales; family Vitaceae; genus Tetrastigma; species Tetrastigma voinierianum. The sequence continues at coordinate 82,471 of JAEQBH010009807.1, forward strand.
GTCCAATTCACGTGCTATCCCCTAAATTTCACAGTGGGCTCCTTTCGCTCCGCGGGCTCTCGAACCCTGGACCACGGTACCAGGCACCCATCTCGATGTAGTTCCACTACCAACCCGGGCTACTTTTTGCAACAGCCCACTCCGATCAGGCCTCTCACTGCCCTCACAAGGGCCTGTCCCCCGGGGACCACGAGCAGACAGCCCATTCCGAGCGCAGCTCCCACCACCGTGGGCTAGCAGCCCGCCTGGTGCAGCCGGGAACCACCTCGACGGCACCTGCCCTTCGCGGTCCCATGCCTCGGCCCTCACCTATACAAAGAAACCCCTCGCGAGCTGTGACATCATGAGTAGACCACCCTCGCCGAGGGCTTTCTGTGTGGGTGTGGGCCCTTACATATATAGATATATCTATATGTATATTTATATATTATTTATATATATTTATATATATATATAGATATCTATATATAGATTTATATATCTATATATATATATATCTATATCTATTTATAGTATATATAAATCTATATATAGATATCTATATATATATATATATATATATATATATATATATATATATATATATATATATATATATATATATATATATATGTATATGTATATAATATTCATATAGATATATCTATATACATCTATATATATATATAGATATATCTATCTATAGATTTATATATCTATATATAGATATCTATATCTATTTATAGATATATAAATCTATATATATAGATATGTATATACATCTATATATAGATATATAGGATTTTATATATCTATATATATATATATAGATATGTATATATATATATATAGATATGTACATATAGAGTTAATATTTAAATTCTACTCGAAAATTCTAAGCAGTAATCCTCCTAAAAAACCTGACTTAACTCCCCTCGTGAAACAAGTCCGTAACCTCGCTAAATAACATTTCCAATATACACAGTAAATCAAACATCGAGCCGGGCCACAATTACAATTTTATTGCCCGACTCGTCCCAATCCATCAAATCAACAATTTGTATTCGCAATATACACAATCAATCTTATTAACTACTTTGGATCATACAATACAAGTAACTATCTAACGTGAACCGAAATACAAAGGGATATATTCAACATACATCATTGAACAATTAAAACCGACATCTGGACAATTACACGATTAGAGTTCCACACGCTTTAGGTATAGATTCTCACCGAAGCTCGAATTTAAAAATGATCACACCGTCTTAACCGTGAACCGGGATCGAACGCTCTGTCCCGTGACGTCCCGAGGTCCGCCGCCGTCGACCGTGGCCTAAAATTCGAGGGCTGCTTTAATTAGATTCTGCAAGGACATCCACGCTAAGCCTAAAGCTCAAGGGACCTAAATGTGATCGCTGGTCGTAGGATCACCGGAAAGTGGCTCTAATCGGCCCTCGACAGTCCCCAACTCCGGCGAGCTCGTTTCCACGGCAAACGTTTCGAACGCCGATCAAGGATGGATCCTAAGTTTCGGGGGGGCGCAGGGGTTCAGACTGGGCCTGGCCAGGGCGAGGTGGGCCTGCAAATGACCTAGGGCGGAAGCGGGCAAGGCAGGAGAGAGAGAGTCGCGCGTGATTCCGGAAGAGGACGGCAAGCCAGCGTAGATCGTGAGCAAGGCAAGGGTG